>CANUEX010150405.1:0-44065 GCA_948099535.1 Jatropha multifida | reverse complement strand
TTTTCATTTGATTTAAGGATTTTTCGACTGAGTTAGGCTATTAAAATTCGATTTTCGATTCGGTTCGCGGCATAAAATATTATTTTTCGCCAATTCTCATTGATGAAAATTTACAATTAAATTTTAAATAAAAATTCTTTTGAAAATAAATTAACGGGTCATTTCAATATAGAAGTGGGAATGAGGGGAGGGAATAATTATATTCCCGATAATACCCTTAACAAAATTTAAAATGTCCTAAAATAACTTTATTAATGACCAATTAAATTTTATTTTAAATATGGTGTTTAATAAATAATTAATATTAACTACACCAATTAAATTTTATTTTAAATATTATGCGTAATAGATAATTAATTATATATTAATAAATATGTTTTATTTTAATTATTTTAATATTAAATAATAACACTATACATGAAAACATAAATTATGTTATTTACTATATATGTTTTTAATTTTATTTAATTTAGAATTTAAATTAAATGTTAAAACTAAATACATATTACATACTTTATGTATTTATTATATATATTATTTTGTTCTATTTAACTTAATAGATAATAAATTAAATTTATAATTTATAATCTACATACATGTGGAAATAAAGGAGGGAATTATGTGATTTTTTAAAATAGTATTAGTTTAATTTGAAATTCCTAATATATCAAATTATTTTTTTTGGTATTTTAATCGCAGAAAATAAGACTATTTATCCTTTTGAATATCCTTTTTAGTTCTATTTTTTAATACTTTTTTATAAAAAAATAGATTTCATTCGTATTTTTAAATATCTTTTTAGTAAGACTTTATACGTTTTAATTCGAGAAACTATATATACGTATATATATTCTCTATTTGATATTCTAATATTATTATCGAATGACTTTTATAATTTACAGTTTTCTATATTCGTAATTATATTTTCTCATATTATATTATTTTTTAGGAGGTTATAAATCAAAAACTATAATTCAATTATTGAAAATGAAATTTAAATTCTATTAATTTATTATGTTTTGAATTTTTTAAAATATGATTAAACACTTTATTATTAAATTATATTAGTTAATTCAACAAAATTAAAAAAAATTTAAATATATTATTTCTCTTTGATTTTTTAGAGAGCATGGGGTACACTTATTTGAATCATTTATATATTATTGTATTTTAAATTTTATTTAAATTTAACAGAAGGAATGCAAGTGTGAAGTTATAGTTTTGACTAATAAAAAAAATAGAGTTTTTCATTTTTTTTTAATTTCAAAGGAGGGGAACAACCTAAAGTTTTTTTTTAGTCTAATGAAATCTTTTGAAAAAATAGACTATAAATATCTAAATTTACTATCATTTTTATTTTCAAATTTTCTATATTAAAAATGAAATAAGGATAAAATTCAAGAGCTCTATTTTTATTTAATATTTTATTCTTTTATTTTCAAATTTATAGAATTTTATTTAATTTTTCTATAATTTAATTAGATACATTTTTTTAAATAGATATAAAGATAATTAGATATTTAAAATTTTAATATTTTTCAAATATTTTTTCTATAAGACTTCTTAATTTTTCAATTTAATCTCATTTATATCTTTTTTTAAAATTTGATAGAATACATTACATTACCAATATTATTGTTTACAACTTTACATATTGATTCTCATGTAGAGTTGAAAACTTTAAATAATTTATTTTTAGATTACATGCTATTAATAAAACTTCAGCTTAATTTCATCCGACAAAAATAATTAATATGAAGATGAAAGTCATATCTTATATTGTCTTTATGCAGAATAAGTCTTGATTTATTAGATTAATGTTATAGTATCGCAAAATCATAGAGTATTTGCAGTACAGTATATGCAAATCTGTAGTGATTTTATATAATTAATTAACAATAAAATTATATATTTGTTTATTAAAGAGAGAAACAGAAATATCATTTTTTTTTCATGTTATAAAATTTCATTGTATATATTAATTAATCATTGTATTTATTTTAATCTGAATAAAAATTTATATTTTAATATTATATAAATAATAAAATTTAATGAGTGTACAACAAGTAAATTCAACGTGCAACGCACGTCATAAAAGAACTAGTTTATTTAAATGCATGAATGACCCGTAGTTGTTTTGTGATTGAGATGATTATTATTATTTTATTATGATTGTTTGTGATATTTATTATTAGGCCGAGAGTATATGATTATTGGATCTATACATGTAGAATTATATGGGCTCACTATTGTTAGACGACAACTTAATTTATGTGAATCTTGTGATTTAGGTTTAGTATAGGTCTCTAAGGGTTTATGTTTACCTAAACCCTAGTGCTGGTCCAATCCATAATATTGGATCGTGACAGAAACTTATTTTGAAATGTTGTTATTCAATGTATAGTAATTTGAAATTTATTTTATAATTATTTTGTTAAGTATTTTTAATTTTATTGGTTGTATTTCTTAATAAAAAGTATAATGTTTCATGCTTGTTGTTTATCATTATGATTATTATTATTAAGAAATTACTTTAACATGTTGCTAATTAGAATATATTGTACTTTGTTGTATAATAATATTTCTAAGTAATTTTAATTTGTTAGATGCTTTTGTAAACTACTTGCATTTTATTGAAAATTATTTTTATTAATTATTATTTATTTGACCCACGGGTTCATACTGTATTTGTATCCAATCCAATCCGTTCATAATACATAGATTTACGCGTTTGATGGGTTGAATTGCGTAAAAAACCATTGATCTGTATACACGAATTAAGTATTTTTTTTAATGAATCCGAGCCAACCCGACCCAATCCGACTCACGTGCAGCCCTGGAAGGAACCTGAATGTTGAGTTAGCACCATCCGAATGCTATTTTATTGTAGCAAAGAAACGGCACGGCAAGATTATATGGATTGACGCGAAACCACTTTGATACAACAGAAAAGACAAACTGAAACATTCAATAATATTTATTAAACAAATCATCTAGTCATATATAAATTTTGTCCAAATCAGAATGTTTTTCCTGGCACGTAGAATTTCCCTGTCTCAATCCTGAAAAATTGTAGGAGAACTCTATATAAGTCAAAGGAGCAATCCCATTAGTCCATCAATTCTAAGATATCCCAATTTCAGTTCTCATGGCACTGACAACTCAACAGCAAAGCATTTCCTTGGCATTGATCTTCATTTTGGGAGCTTTGGCTTCTCAAGCCATAGCTCGGTCTCTGCAAGATGCATCAATGTATGAGAGGCATGAGAACTGGATAGCTCAATATGGAAAAGTATATAAAGATGCTAATGAGAAGGAAATTCGTTACAAAATATTCAAGGAAAATGTAGAACGCATAGAATCATTTAACAAAGCTGGAGAAAAATCATTCAAGCTAGGCATCAATCAATTTGCAGATCTTACAAATGAAGAATTCAAGACCTCACGAAACAGATTCAAAGGTCATATGTGTTCTCCGCAAGAAGGTCCTTTCAGATATGAAAATGTTACTGCAGTACCATCTTCTATGGATTGGAGAAAGAAAGGAGCAGTCACACCCATCAAGGACCAAGGCCAGTGTGGTAAGTGACAACTTTCTAATCTATGTATATAATGTTTGAACTCCAGAGACAGATAATCGACTGCTAGGCTACTTGTTGAACGGCTTCATTTTTAGCTAATTGATGAATCAAATTGCATGCAGGATCATGCTGGGCATTTTCAGCAGTGGCCGCAGTAGAAGGAATTACTCAGCTAACAATTCATAAATTGATTTCACTTTCTGAGCAAGAACTAATCGACTGTGACACTAAAGGAGAGGATCAAGGTTGCCAGGGTGGCCTAATGGATGATGCATTTAAATTCATAGAAAATAATCAGGGCCTAACCACAGAGACTAACTACCCTTATGAAGGATCTGATGGAACATGCAATGCCAATAAGGAAGCCAACCATGCAGCCAAGATAACTGGCTATGAAGATGTACCCGCCAACAACGAGGCAGCATTATTGAAGGCTGTCACACAACAACCAGTCTCAGTCGCCATCGATGCTGGAGATTTTCAGTTTCAGTTCTATTCAAGTGGGATTTTTACAGGAGAATGTGGCACTGAATTAGATCATGGTGTTGCTGCTGTTGGGTATGGTGTTAGCAACGGAATGAAGTATTGGCTGGTGAAGAATTCATGGGGCACGCAATGGGGCGAAGAAGGGTATATAAGGATGCAAAGAGATATTGAAGCAAAGGAAGGGCTATGTGGCATTGCGATGCAAGCATCATATCCCACTGCATAAAGCTCAAGATTGGGAAAAAAAAAAAAGGCTGTCTAATTAATATATGTATATCTACTTATACTTGTAAAATCTAGTCTGTGTGCTTGGTTTTAAAAGTTGATTGTTTACAACCTGAACTACTACTAGGTATTCAGTTCTTGTACAAGATACTATAAGTTTGTATACCTGCAATTATTATATAATATGAATGTTGATATCTTATGTTCATCTTCAATATAGATTAGTAAATAATTTATATCATGGAAAGGATGTAGAATTCCTGTTTTCAACAACCCTTGAAGAAAAATGAGAGATTTCAAGTCCTTATAATTATTGAGTTCCAACCTTAAACTTGTAAATCACAGTGATGTCTCGTTCTAGAATCTGGAATGCATATCTTCATAAGAAATTTTATAACATGCATCGAACTTAAGAATGACGCACCTTATTTCCTGTAGGACTTGGACTTTAAAAAGAGAAAAAGAAAATTCATCAAGCTTGAGAAGAAAATTCAAAAAGACTGCAAACAGAGAAATATTGAGTTGTTGAAACAAAAGTAATAGAAAACATAGGCACTTTAAACCAGTTATCTTGCAGAGCTTATTTTACCAGTTATCAGTATACACTTTAAACCAACAAAACATAGACATGATCAGATCTTTAGTGATGGCAAATAGAGCCTTGATCAAATGGCTACAAATAGAGCCTTGATCTCCATGAAAACATTTAATGAGAATTAAAAAACACATGATTAATTTAATCTACAAAACAAAATAAAAAAGAAATTAAAACACCAATTTGTAATCAGCACAAAATTAGCAATCAAATAAAGTTGAACAGAAACTAAATAAGCCTACCAGGAAAAAAATAGAATAAAATAAAAATGCTAAAACTAAATTTATAAACTCAGACTTACAACCTCGACACTGAAAATTCAAAAATTACCAATTCAAGGACCAACACTAAAAAAGCAAATGAAATTTTTTCGAAATAGAGAAAGAGAATTGCCTTTTGGAGCTGTTATCTGAAAGTAGAGATTGGAAATGGGCTCTTAAATAATATAAGGGCATGCGGCTTGAGAAGGACTCAACTTAGAGCTCTCCATGGCAGTCAAAAACCAATGAATTGACAGTCAGAACAGATACCCAAGAAGAAGATAGCAAACGTGATTCTCGTCCTTGTATAAGAGGAGCAAAACAAAAAGAATAAAATGAAGAAGAAGAAGAAGAAGAAGAAATTGAGACAGAGAGAGTAGATTGTCATCCTAATAGAAAACAGCAAATGACAAAATAAAACTGACTCTAAGAAACTGATGATATAAATTTTATAATCAAGGAGATTGAAGTTTTACATAGTGAATATTTGCAATAATATAATCACAAAGAGAGCAAATAATAATATACATATGAGCATGAAGTTTTATGACCTATGGAAATTGCTATCAAAAATCAGGTTTATTCCTGTGCAATCGAGGCCTTTCAGCTGACACTACAAGATCTTGGAGCTCCTTCGCATGCTTGGTCATCCCTTTGCTTGAATAAGCTTTAATCATAGTTCTGTAAGTGATTTTATCAGCCTTACATCCTTTCTGCTCCATCAGCTCAAGCACTCCCTTCATCTCTATAAAGCATCCCAATTTCCCATAAGCATCAACCAAACAATTGAAAAACACAATATCCAATGTTATATCTGAATTCTCAATAAAACGCAAGACCCCTCCAATTTTTTCTGGTTCCCCAGCTTCCCCATAGGCTCTAACAAGAGAGCAAAGTGTAACACAGCTTGGCTTAATCCTCTCTGATCGCATTAACCGAAATAAATATTCCATTTGTTTCAAATCACCAGCTCGCCCAAATGCATCAATCACCACATTGTAGGTTACAATTGTCCACGAGTAATGGTATTTCTGCATGTATTCCATCACAGCACTCATTTTCTTGTAATCCCCAGCTTTTCCATAGGAATCCAGGAGAATGTTAAAGGTCTTAATGTTGGGTTCAATTCCTGCACTCTGAAACTTCTCATAACATGTCTCCATCATTTCAATTTGCTCACTGCCGCCAAAGGCTCTGAGTGTTGAGTTCATGGTCCAAACATCAGGCTCACAGTTCTGCTCACTAAGCATTTTCACCAATGTTGCTTCCATCTCTGCAAACCTTTTAAAACATAAAAACAATGAGTTGTCTTTGGAATTGAACAGCACTCTATGCTCCATCTGGTTGCTGAAAACATAAAAACTTATTTTCCCATAATGGTTAAGGGAAGAAATTGAATAATATAGAAAAATACAATATAGAACAAGCGGCTGCAAGTAGGTGGTGAAAAGCAGCAGCCAAGGTAAAGGTGGAGAAGATGGTTATCAATTGATGGCTGCAAAACTGTGATATCTTTATGCAACAGAAATTCCTGAAGTAGATAAAATATAAGTTTCTGTACCCTTTTCGTTGCTTTCCATCAACCAGATGAGAGCAAAGTTAAGCTCTGATAATTGTTTTATTTCTCTAGCAACCATATGGGCATTTGAAAATTCGAAATTGGAGGGAATCACAAAGAGTTACATTTTTGCTTTGCCATATGCATCAACGAGGGTGTTGTAAGTAATTGTGTTGGGTCTGACACCCAGAGATGCCATGTCAGATAGCAGCGCCTGAGCTTTGTCGAATGCAAAAACTTGGAGGCATGACTTTATAAGGATTGAATAAGTATGGACATCGGGCCGGGAATCGGGATTGTTCTTCATTTCCTCCAACAAACAAAATGCTTCATCTAAGAGACCACTCCTACCATAGGCAGATAACAGAGCAGTATAGGATTCACGGCTCACCACACAACCGTCAGCAATCATAGCATCAAAGAGCTCATGGGCCTTCTCAGGTTGCTTACACTTTCCAAGCATGACAATAAGCTTGATATACATTCCAGGACTTGGCCTGTACCATAGCTGCTCTCGTAGTAGTTCAAAAACCTGAATACAAAATTTTCCATTTTCACTGAGATTGTTAACTCAAGAGACCAACAAAAATCAAATGATTTTAAAATTAGGTGTAACATCCCCGCCTGGAAAAACCCAGGACTTTCATTATTGAGCCTGAAATGTGATTGTTCCACAAATAATACCTTGATTTTTCACTGGAGGAATTTATTGGTAGCAAAAGCAAAAATCATAGGGCTTGACGGGGATTGTAAAACAGAAGATCTTTACGGGCCCCAAGATGGATATTTTCCAATAAAATTCTCAACAGATAATATCTTTGTAAATATCCAAGTAGAAAACCCATCTTAACAATGCAAGGATTAGTTAGATAGCTTCTCACGAATCTGCAGACCAAATATTCAAATTTCGTGTCATATTTTTTCAGTATCCATTTCTCAGATAATGAGAACCATACAAAAAAGAAAAACAGGCCCAAATCACAAAATTAATCCTTGAGCTCGTGTCAAACAAAACATATTAAAAACAGACACATAGCATGAAATGGATACTCAGCAACCAAAGTACTAAATTGGATCGAATTAACAAACCTTAAGAGCAGATTCCCAGCGCAAAGCAGTAATTCGATCATGAAGAGCTTCAAGGACGGTTCTAGGAAGCAATTTCTTTGAATTGGTTGGACCTTTCTTCTTCTCAATAATAGCTTTGGTTGCTTCTCTTCGAAGAATAACAGAAATTGCCTTCCTAGATGCAATCTTTCTATTCGCTTCCTCTTTTTTCTCTCTCGCTTCTCTCTCATTCACCTTTTTCCAGTCTACAGTCACTCTCCTTTCGCCTTTCTCAGTCACTGTCAGAGCCGCATTGTCATTGGTAGGAGGAGGAAGAGAAAGTGATGGTACTGGTTTCGGTTCTCTTTCGGAACCGGATGTGGAAACGGGTACCGACACGCTATTCGTTGGCTTTAGGCTAGTCGGCTGCTGCCGGTTCAACGGGTTCGGTATTGGATTCATGGAGCACGAAAACACCGCCATGGATTTTTACTGCATTTGCAGATTGTGCGCAGAAGACGCTGAAATTACGGATAAGATTTTTAAGCATTGATGGGCCGAGGAAGCCCATGAAAAGATCAAGTAGGCCCATGAAATGTTTAGAACCTCCTGAACTCTTAATTGAAATTTTTAGAGGGAATTAATTATTTAGTGTCTGAGATATTATGAAATTATCTAAATAATTCCTTCGTTTTAGACAAATATTGAGTGCATCACCCATATTTACATCCTCCACTCTAAATAGTTTCTCTGTCTAATTGTGGGAGTCTTTTCTGTTAAGTCATAAAAAAATGAAGAAAAGCACCAATGGGCATTATGAAAATCACAGGTCCGTTTTCTCCTATCCGCACCTTCGCTTGTAGGGAGAGCAAATGGTCAGTTCAACTCAAACTAAAGTAAGAAAATATAATGAAATTTTTTATAATGAACCGAATTGGAGTTTGTATATGAACCGAATAAATCGAATTGAACCAGTCAGTTTGTTCATTTTTTTCAATTTTTTTTCTATTTCGATTTGATTGACCTGAATATTTGCATAACCGAATTGAATCGAATAAAAAAATACTATTCAAATCCAATAAACCAATCAACCGAATATTTCTTGAGCATCAAATCGAACCGAACCAAAATGAGTCGGTTTGATTTTTTATTCGGTTCGGTCGGTAATTTTGCTCGCCCCTTATACGCCTGCACCGCTTCCCTCGCCTTCAACATCCCCAACCCCGCCAGCTTCATCACCTTACAAAGTCCCCAGAATCAACAACTCCTCCCCCATTACCACCATCGCCTCCATCTCTACCTACACTTACACCTACGTCCGTACGTTCACCATCTTCGTCTTCATCGTTGTTTAATGTTACTCTGTGTATGGCTACCTGTAACGCAAATATATAAATTGGTATTTCTTCACTTCTTCTTTGATGTGTTAAAAGCTTCGAAATTGTCTTCATCCCGTTTCTATTTTTCTCTTTCCTCCACCGGCTCGTCATCGTCAATTTTTTTTGCCCGATACCAATCATGAAGACCCATTGTCTTCATGGGTCTCTTCTTCTTGCAAGAAGCTGTATTGAAATTGGTCTCTTGAGCAACCAATAATCTTGGATTGATATTACCCAATAAATCAATTAGTTGGGGTAAGTTGGAGAAGCTGTATTGAAATGGATCTCTTTGTTCTTGCAAAAAAAAGTGAAATGGGTCTTTCAGTTCTTGCAAAAGAAGTGAAATGAGTCTTCCAGTTCTTAATTTTGAAGTGGAGACTAGGGAATAGTGATCTGAGATTGATATGATTTTGCTGTTGTTTTTTTTATTGAAATTCTTTGTTCATATTCTTTGGTGGCTAGTGGCTTCATCCTTGGTTGATGAGTTTTTGTTTGTATTACAAATATCATATTATTCTTTTTTTTTAACAAGCATATTATTCTTTTTGTTAGATTATATATTATTTAATCTTTATAATGGAAAATTGTTCGTGTAAATTTTTTTTAAAAATTTAGGATGTGTTTACTTATAGAAAAAAACTTTTTGTTTTCTAAGAGAACAATATTTTTAGAAAATGAAAATTAAAAAATAAAAATAAAAAATGCGTTCACTTTATAATAATAAAAATCATATTTTAATTTAACTTTACAAACACTGTTCATAACTTTCATAATTAAAATAAATAAAATGTTATAAAATAAATTTAGAACTTTTTTCTGTAAAAGATTTTGAATTTTATTATTAATTATTTATAATAACAATATCATTTGTTATCGTTTCATAAATCTTTTTAAAAATAAAGGATATGATATATTTGTAATAATAAAACTAATTATTTATTTTTTTAAGAAAAAAGGATATTAATGGCATTCCATTAATAATAACTGCAAAACAAAATCAAAATCAGGGGATGAATTACCTCATTCACAATGCATTTAACAAAGTTAAACGGACATCAACGATAATCTTTTACAGTAGAGATTTACAAGCAGCAATAGTAATTAGGATTCGATGATAACCCAACTCCATCCACGTAGTTTCAACAAAATTAATTACTTTTTAAAGCATAATATAAATTTTTATATTATTTAAATATTTTTATTTTTTCAGTGAAAATATTTTATAAAAAAATTATTTATAGAATTATAATTTTAATTATAAAAAATATCATTTTTTAAAGATGAAAAAGAGTTGGAAAATCCCTTGTTACAGTTTGTTTTTAATTTTTTATTTATTAGAAATAGAAAACTGTTTTTAGTTTTTGTTTACTTATTTTTCAAAACTATTTTTTTTTCCTTTCTTTTAGTTTATGATGTGAAAAATTCTTCCACCTTTATTAAGCCATTAAAAATTTTAGTTAATAATACAACAATCTAAAACTATAAAATCTAAGACAAAATAATAAAAATATTTCATACTTCAATTTTTAAGTTCAAAGTTAAATTAACTATTGCTTCTTATGTATACAATCAATTGAATAAAAATATAAATATCCAAATACTAAATGACATTAAATTAATATAGATAGAGAAAATAATAATAAATAAAAAAAGATACTAAGTAAAGAAAAATAGAAAAAAAAAAGTAGAATTTTAATAGAGATAATAAAACTAATACTTATATATTTTGGATAAATAAATAATATTAAATTTATATAACAATAATAATAATAATAGTTCTTAAAATCTGATTGGACCCGTCAATTCAACTGATTTAATCGGGAACTAGATCCTAATCCGGTTCAGGTTGAATGCCAAAAATGACAGTAAAAAAATCAAATGAAACCAGTAAGAATCGATGCGAACTGGATAGAAATCATCGAATCGGACCGGTCATTAACTATGATTAGCTCAAAATTTGAATTTCACTTTACAAAAACACACGGACTCCAACAGCTAGTGTGGCCCGAGTAGACTGATACATTAATGCATAGCCACATCCAAATTAAATTTTATATTTTTAATTATACTTAAAAAATTTAAAAAATTATATATAAAATTCAGTTAAACTGTATTGAATTTGGTCGAACCCTCTGGTTCAATGAACCTTTGTCTTCATCAGTTTTTTTACAGGTTCGATTTTCAGAACATTGATAATAATAATGATAATAATAATACAAATTTATAAGCACAAATCTTATAAAAAATAAAAAAAAAGAAAAAATGTAAAATAAAAACAGAAAGCACAGTAAAAAACAACTATTTTTGGTTTCATAAATTTTATTTTTATTTTAAAAAACTGTTTTCTAAAAGGTGAAGAAAAAAATTAAACAAATTTAAACAAACAAGTTTTATTTATTTAAAAAAAAATGAAAAACAAAAAATTTAGTCTAAAACAAACAGCACCTTCAAACTTGAATTTCGAAAAAAAAAAAAAACGGACCGTTTTCAAATAGAAAATTGACAGCTAATATCGATACATAGACTTTTTGCGTCGTCATTATATAGTATTCAACTGCAATTTGTTACGATTGGAGATTATACTAACACCAACGTTATTGTGCTTTTAGAATATACATCATTGAGTTTTTGTGTCGTGGCATTGCTTTAGAGGCTGTTATACTCGACCAATTCCAACTTGAGTCGGTGAGCCAAATCCTCGAAAATAAATAAAACCACATCACCATAGACTGTATTCGTTGATTGTCATCACCGGCTCAGGTTTTCTGGAGTACGTTGTGCAGGTCTGTTGCAGTCTCTCTCTTTCGCAGGGGGGAGAGAACTTGTTTTCTACGAGGCCCTTTTCAGTTAGTCTTCTGCCATTTCCGTGTCCGATCCATAGTTCAGCGACCATGTCTGGAAACACTAGTTCCACGGTTTACATAGGTGAGTTCTCTATTTTGTTAGTCGTAAAATGAGATCTCTATTATCTTTTTGTTTCTCTGTAAAACAGTGGGAGAATCAGCTAATTTTGATAGGTTTTATTGTTGATTTTGGTCAATTTCTTCATTTCGGGTTCCGATTTGTTCTCGATCGCTATCTTTTTGTAGGTAATTTGGACGAGAGAGTGACTGATAGGGTTTTATATGATATTCTAATTCAAGCCGGGCGGGTGGTGGATTTGTACATTCCAAAAGATAAGGAAACTGATAAACCCAAAGGGTTTGCGTTTGCCGAATATGAAACTGAGGAGATTGCAGAGTATGCTGTAAAGCTTTTCACCGGCCTTGTGGTTCTTTATAATCGGACCTTGAAATTTGCGGTATGTTATTTAATGTCTTTTGTTTAATATCCATAAAACTGTCTCTGTTGTAGATTGTGGTGTTCTTATACATGATTCTTTTATGTTTGGTACATCAGTTCTTGTCTTCAGTTGTAGAAGTTGGACATGAACTGCTGTTATAGTTGATTATGGTGCCTTGTTAAAATGTTTAGTCGATTTTCTAAAAGGGGATGGATAATTTGAATGGGCTACCAATGAGCAAATTATAGCTTTAGTTCATTGAGGTACACATTTTTTGTTGAACAGATTTCTGGGCAAGATAGACCTTCTCAGAGTCTTCAAAATGGACCTATAACCGCGTTAAATAACAAGCCAAGGCCACACCCTTCTTTTCCCACAAACAATGTAGATATCTCTCATCAATCTATGAGGTTGTCTGCAACTTGCAGGGTTTCGGCATACCCTCACAATTATTCCCAAGGTAATGCGCTTTTTCACACTTTCATCCTTTCCTTGTTCTCTCAATGTTTTTATTTTATTTTTAAATATTAAAGGTAGTTTATTTAGTCTCATTCCTGAGCAATGTTTTCTTTGATTCAGTGCCAGTTTCCCATGGTGTAACACACCATCATAATGGATATGGGTCTCAATTCAATGGCATCAATTATGATAGTGGTCGAAGAGTTGTTGGGTCCCCTTTTGATAGCGTTAGCCGTTTTAGGTCACGTCGCTATGATTCGAGTAACCATGCATCATACCCCTCTTACTGATAGCATATGATATTTTAGAGATTGAAACTCACTTGTGATTATGAAATTCTTGCTTCTCTGTAATCAGTCGGTCAGGTAACTTAAGTAGTTTACTTGTGAATATGTGCAACATTAGTCAAAGATGCTATGTTATTCTGTCTAGATTTCTTAGGCAGGAGGAGGGCTAGTTCACCATTGCTCTCTTAATTTGTTGTTGTAGTTGTTGTCCATTTGGTGATGCATTTGAACTTAATGGCCTGAACTATGAAATATCAGTGCAAAGTTTTCTTAGTGGTTTTCTACCCAACTTCTCAGATACATTGTAGGAATTATTTCTTTTTTTCCTTCTCTTTCCCTTAATTCAGTGTGTTATTTTGAATGTTCCGATATCCTGATAAAAGACAAATGAATGTTGAATGGATGTGTAATTTTATGCAGAGTCTACCTCTGCAAGAAATGAGGACAAAGGGAAGGTATTAAAAGCACTTGGTTTCAAGTTTATAATACCATTTACAATTTTTCTATCCCATTGTTCTGAATGCTGGTTGTGGTGCACCAACTGGAGATGTTGCTTTGCATGACTTATTGTATTTTACCTGCTTGAACTTTCAGTGAAAGCTTCATACCTGTCATCTTCCAGACCTAATTAGCAATTATTTTGCTAAATCCTTTCAATGAAATATAGACGCGATTTCCTCTTTCTGATACATATTCCAATGCGGTCAAAGCGGAGTTGGTATATAGTGTCAATATCCTTCTTCAATTTGATGGCCGTTTTATTTGTAAAAATGGATATGAAGTGAGTTATCTCATTGGCATTTTGTTTTTTTGTTATTGATGTTATTGAACCTAATTTTGTTGCTCTGGAGGTTCTATGTGAACTTGACTGCCTATTGGTAAACGGCCACTATAAGAACTGTTTTTGGGAGTAATTTTCCTTTCCTAGTAAGGCACCCTCATTATGTTCATCTCTTTTAGTTTTCCATAAAGCTTGTGGTCACTTAACTAGTTTTTTGGTCATTGTGGAAGTTCTTGCACTTGTTTGACTTGTAGCAGAGGAATTGATTTATTCAAAAGAGAGGTGCTTTTCTTTGATTGGGATTCTCTCAATCCTTAATATGATTCATCCTGTTCAATTCATATAATTAAATTTCAAGTGTTGTCGGATAACCACCCACTCCTTGAAAAGGTGTTCTAATTTCAAAAGTTCCTGACTGCAAATACTTAATTCAGCAGTTTAAGATCATCTTAACCTAACCTGTCATTTTAGGAAACATGAGAGGATTATTGTATATTTTTATTTTAGGGAATATTACTATTTGGTTCTTGTTGTTTGATGAAATTGACTACTTAGCTGTTACCTTTTGAAAAATATACGAATGTGTCTCTGTGGTTTGAAACCATCCAGTAGTTAGGTCCTTATGTATAAATTTTATGCCTTTTGCTGTTAATTATCAATAAAAAGGCAAAAATGCGCTTTATATGTGCAACTTTTATAAAAAAAATTTAATTTTAATTTTTACTTTGGCATAAAGACAATAGAAGTGGGACACAGGGTATTCTTGGTCTTTCTATTAAAAAATAATGGCAAAAGTATGAATTTGGGTAGTCCAACAGAAGCAAAATTCAAGGATGCTTTGATGTTTTGAACAGCAAACTGGAGGTACTAATAGTAGTCTACCTTTGATTTTTTCCACTGATAATTTCGTGTGCGATTTCATTGAATATATGTTCATCTTTGTGTGCATACTACATGCCAAACATTGCGAGCTCTATTGAT
Source organism: Jatropha multifida (assembly GCA_948099535.1). Lineage (NCBI taxonomy): Eukaryota > Viridiplantae > Streptophyta > Magnoliopsida > Malpighiales > Euphorbiaceae > Jatropha > Jatropha multifida. The sequence goes on along the minus strand of CANUEX010150405.1, from coordinate 29,143 downwards.
GACTGTTTGGAGGACCTTCTGTTTATCTCTAGTGTTTTTGGTATGGAATATTTGGGATCTTTGATTTGAAAAGCTTGTTTTTAATTCATCAGGTGGTGTTACATTTGAACTTGGCTTTTATAGACTGTTTTTCTTAATAGTTTACTTCATATATTGTGCTTTTGTTTAATTTTCTTGTATTTGAAGATATAGGTGGCAAGGTATAGTTGAAAATTTCTTAGGAATTATATGGTTATAATGATTTTACATAAAATGGAACTGCAAATTGTGACTGTAGTAAATGATTCAATTCAGCATTAACACTGGACTCTTGGGTGTTGAATGCTGTCATTTTTAGCTACTCAAGTCAGTTCAATTTATGTTTTTGTTATATGATTTCTCATTTTAGCTATTTGTTTTTTGATGATGAACATTGTACTTCAATTCTCTTATTGGTGTCGCATGTGGTGGAAGTAGGTCCTTTACTTGTTTCATCTCTTATCTGAGTTCATGTTTTCATTTCATTCGACAAAGTTAAAGAAGTTAGTTCCTCTTGACACTTATTTTTATTTTTAGTCTCGCTAGATGTGTAGTGCATAGAATGTAGGTTCTAACCAGGTTGAACTAGGTACTAGGTAGATAGAGCCCTTGTCAATTGGTTGCAACTGTTTGAGCTCGACTGTTCAGCACTATAGTGTTGAAGCTCTTCTAAGTTGTGTTCGTCGATGTTTGTTTTGTTAGTCTAATTGAGAGGCATGTTCCTTATTATCCCATTCTTGTTAAAAGACGGCAAAAGGAGTTCTACATATGGTTAACTTTGTTGTGTGGTCAATTAAATTCTTTACCTTTGACAAAGGAACATTCTAAAGCAATAGGAAGTAGATGTTTACGTTCGGAGTATCTAGATTTTGAAAAAATAACTGTTCTGGTCTCTGAAATTGGGATTGTGTTGTCGTTATCAGCTAATTCTGAATAGCAGGTTTTGAATTTAGAATAACTGCTGTTAAGCTAATTTATTTTAAGAGAAGTTTCTAATTTAAAATTTCTTGCATATGCCTCTAATTCTATATTTAGTATTAGCTTAAAATCTTATATTGGCCATAGTACTCGCTTTTTATTAAATCGACAATCGGGTGGATGGTCTTAGTAATATATATATATATATATATTTTTGAGTGGGGTCTTCAGTGAAATTGAAAACTAAGTAAATGGTTGAAAATTGCTAAATTTGTAAATTACTAAAACGGTTAATTACCTGTACGCAATGTAAATTTTAAGTGAAATTCTAGCTAGCTTAAATTGTTAACAATAACTGTCAGATAATGCCTAAATGAAATATTACCCAATAATTTAAGATTAATGTTAAAAATTTAATTTACTTTAAGTGCTCGGACGCTACGTTAAGGTCTTTATAATTTGATTTTGTTTTTGAAAACTTTCCAAAATCATAAGATGTATTATTATTATTATTATTATTATGAGTACATTGAAAATTGAAGGGTTTCATAATGTAATAGTAATGTGTTGGTATATCTATTGATTGTAGCTCAGTTGGCGATGCAAGTTGAACATGGGAAAAGAGTTTTTAAGCTTGATTTTCATTAAATGCACTTATAGCAGGATGTGGGGAGTTTTAACTGTGGTTGAGGAGGTTTTTGATAATGAGTGATTTATATATAAAAAAAATGACTTGTATATATAAAAAAAAATAACTCGTTGCTGTTCTATGTAAGTTTTTTTTACTGGGAACTAAAAAGTTGAAGTTGATATTCATATTATTAGTTTTACGTTTTACAGGGTTTCTTTAAAAAAGAAAAAACATATATTTACGTTTTAAAAGAAAGATGATCGCAGATACTGTTTTGGAAAAAGTAAAAGGAAAAAGTCTCTTGGAAATCTTATAAATTCACAAAAAAAAAAAAAAAAGAAAACGAGAAAAAGACGGTCTTTAAGAAAGTTATGCGCACCAATCGTTGGTCTCAACTATTGCTAATTACTTTAGGAGCCGTCGATTATTTTAGTTCTAAAATTTTTCTTTTGTACTAAACTTTGATCGATGTCAAGTTGTTTGGTTTGAGGTATGAGTTTCTTCTTAGTTTAGTAAATTCTACGGTGTATTTGGTACAAATTTCAACTAATTTTAGGTGAACAACTGCTTTTTTGGTATAAAATTGTTTTAAAAATTTGTCATGAAAATCAAGAATGCGAAATGATAATGGTGTAAAAGGTGTATGAAGACTGCAAAAAAGAAAAAAGGAGGTCGGAAAACATTTATATCTTTATGGTCTAATTGTAATCCCACGGAAACGTGTTTGCAGTGAAAGTAGTAATCTACAATTCTTGCGAAGTGGATAATTTTAGTTTGCTCTCATGCGGAAAGACAAACATTTCTTCAATCCTTATTAGAAAAGATTTGTGTGATTATTTACATTTCTATTATTTATCAGCATTAGCTGTGATTGTTAATGTTGTGATTACAGGGGAGGGCTGACTTTTTAACTGACCAGCTAACACAATTTGCTGATGAAATGAGTTCCTTTGGGTTTGGAGACGTCGATTAGCTGGCAACTGGCAACTTTACATCTTATAATTTTATCAAATAATTTCAAATTTTCTTTTCAATTTAGATTTTTTTTTTTTTGAGAAGGAAGTGTGATATTCTGTGCACTTAAAAGTGAATGTCTTCTTAATGGAGACCAGTTTCAGTAAGTATCAAAATCCGTTATTTCACCAAGTAAAAGACTGGGACAAGGTTTAACTGTATTATCTTGAACTTGAATCGCGTGGGAGAGATCAGACAAACAAAACCCTTTCCTGTTCATGCAGTCTGTTGAGTCAATGACTTGGTTAAATTCATCATAGGCTTGAAAAATGGTATGGTTAACTGAACACGCTGGAGACTTAGAGAGGCTAAAGAAAGAGTCCTTCTAGAGCTGTGATTTTGTTGAGTTTCAACAGTTATACTTTAATATATACGTGGATAAAATATTAATTTTTCCTTAAATATATTTCGTCCATCTCATAATTGTTGTCCTACATATAGATTAAGAAAATAAAATTAATAATAATTAGATTATAATTTTCACTTGGTTTTTCTAATATATCTTTGTATTAATATCTGTTAAAATTAAATGATTCTTGAAATTACCAAATTATAATCAAAAGTGCGAGTAGATAGAGTTTTTTTTTCGAAAGACTAAATGTTGATATTTTAATTTTAATAATATATCAATTTTTTTTTAAGAAATGGAAGAAATTTATTCACAGCGAATGTCAGCAACACAGAGCCTCCGCATTGTTAGGAAGCTCAAACCATGGATGGAAACAAGAATGAAAACAAGAGACTCTTGCAAGAGCATGAACTAGTTTGGTAACTTGTCTCCTAAACCATCTCCAAGAGCCGTTTGAAACAAATGAATTTTACAAAATTTTATAGAATTCATTTGAAAATTTAAAATTTTGTGTTTAGAATGAAAAAAAATATGGATTTAAATTCTATGAAATTTAATTAGTTTAGTTCAAATATTATAAAATTGTTAGAATTTGTAAATAAATTTCACATATTAACTCACTACATTTATATTGACTAAATTGTCCATTCACCTTAAATATTATTGACTAAACTGTCTTTATTTATTTTTTTAAATATATTTTAATCTATTAATAAAAATAAAATTTAAACATTTGCAAGGATATGAAATTTGAAATTTTAAAATTTAATCAATTAATTATGGTAAAATATGAGTAATTTATTTATATTAGTATTTTTATTAAATTATTATGTCAATATTATTTTAGAAAATAAAGACAAATGAATTTTCATCTAACGATTCTTCCAAACATAGTTTTATGAAATTCAATTAAAATTTTATTTTAAATTGTAATACACAAAATATGATAAATTTATTTACAAATGAATTCTACGATGATGGTTCATTTATTCCAAATGGTACCTAAGAGAGATCCTCACCCTGTAAAAGAAACCATCTGCAGTCATCAATAACAAGACCCCAAGGAGAATTATCTTTACTGCTTGAGTAATCGCTTGGTAAACCTCGTTAGAGTCAGTTTCCAGCTTAATATGCCTGAGATGGAGCTGAGAAATCCATTCAAGAACACTTCTGACCCCAACACTTCAGCCATGCGCGCGATTGAATACCATGTGACCTCTTAAACCCAGCATCACTTCACCTGCTGCATCATGAAACCACCCCCTCTCCCCCCCCTCCCCCCCGCCCCCTCTTGTGCCGGAAAGAGTGCAGCGTCTACATTACATTTTGAGAGTGCCAAATAGAGGGGGAGACCACCGTGATACCTGCTTCTTCTCCATAGCAACAGTCGTCACTGTACTACTCTGATGCTCAGAAGCCAACGCGTCTCTCCACTTCGCCAGAAACCTGCTTGCCTGAAACAACAGGACAACTAAACTGATGTCCTTTCTCCACCACATAACTTGATTTCTACGATTCCAGATGTACCAGCAGATAACACTAATCTCTTTCACCGTGTCTTTCGACTGAGATTGTAATAGAATTGAGAACCAGGCTGTAAAAGATACAATGCCCGTTTCCAAAACGTCAAGACCAGACCTGTCCCAGCAATCAATGGAAGAAGGGCAACATAGAAAAATATGATCTAGCATTTCTGGTGCATTACAAAAATAGCAAGTCTCATCAAGAGACACTCCCTGCTGAATTAGCTGAGCCTTGACCGGTAAAATATTCCTACAGCATCGCCAAAAAAATGAAATGATCTTCCCGGGAACATCCAACCCCCAAAGATTCAGCCACATATTAAAATTTGGAATTGTCTCCTGCACCATATTCAAATGTGCCGCAACCTTATAAGCTGACTTCACTGTGTAAATGCCTTTAGGGGACCAATGCCAAATTAAAACTTTAGGAATACTATGCCTTGACAGGGGAATCTGTGAACCAAAGCTGCCTTTGCAGGTAAAAACAATGTGCGAAGCAACTCCTCATTCCAACGATGTCCATCAACTATCAGGTCTTTTACAAGCAAATTTTCATAACCATTCACAATGGCAAAAGTGACTCGAAAAAAATCAGTATTGTCTAACCAAGGGGAATCCCATATACCGATAGAACTACCATCACCTACCCGCTAGCGAGCTCCAACAATAATAAGATCTTGAGAAGCAAGCACACCTCTCTAGACATAATTGGGATCGTGCCCTAAGATAGCACGTTGCAAAACCCCCTTCGAGTGATATTTAGATTTGAAAACCTGAGACAGTAGAGTTTGTGGTTTGGAGATAAGCCGCCATGCTTGCTTGCCCAATAATGCCAAATTAACACTAGAAAGGTGACAAAAGCCAAGACCACCATTCTCTTTGCTTATGCACATGCGATCCCAAGATGGCCAATGCACTCCACGCTGATCATTATTCTTCATGTCCCACCAAAATGAATTCATCATTCGCTTGAGTTCAGTACATAAAGACATAAGGTGAAAAACGCTCATGCAATAAAAGGGGATTGCTTGAACTACAGATTTCAAAAGGACCTCCTCACCTGCTTTGGATAAAAATCGATGCTTCCAACTTTGTGATCTTTTCCAAACCCGATCCTTAAGAAAGGAGAAATCAGACTTCTTGTTACCACCAATGAGAGAGCGCAATCCTAAGTATTTGCCATGATTCAAGGGCAAAAAAACACCCAGGGGAGAAGTGGTAGAAGCCCATAACGTGGCTGAAACATTTGGACTAAAAAAGATCCCCGATTTTTGAAAATTAATGGCTTGCCCCGAAGCCAATTCATAAGTCCACAAGATAGATTTAACAGTGTTGCTTTCTCTGGCCATAGCTTTAAAAAAGAAAAAGTTATCGTCTGCAAACAAAAGATGAGAAATACTAGGACCGTCTCTTGTGACACATATTCCATGCAAATCACCCATCACCTCTGCCCTTCCAAACAAAGTAGAAAGTCCCTTAGCACAAATCAAAAAAAGGTACAGCGAAAGGGGACAACCCTGCCGCAAGCCCCTACCTGGAATTATGGAACCAATATCTGCATCATTAAACCATACGCAATACTTCAGAGAAGAGATACGAAGCTGGATTAAATCCACCCACTGCTGGTCAAAACCCATTCTAAGTATAATACACTTCAAATATTTAATTGGTGAATGTAGTAATTTGACTATCATATTTATGAAAAAAAAAAATTAAATAATGATAAAATAATAAATTTTAAATGTTATCCATTTATAAAAAAATAGGATAATAATATGGAGGATAAAAAAGAAAAGGAAGATAAGGAATATGAAAGGGAAGTACTATTTGGATATATTTATTATTTTTTCAATAAGTTATAACGAGTCAAGTGACAATTTGACTTAGGTTTGATGAATTTGGTAGCTAAGTGGAGAGCTACCTCTTTTGTATAATCCATAAAAACATCCGTTCAATTAAAAATTAGACTTAAATTAAAATTACAACTAAATCGTGAGTTTTTGATTTTAAACTATAATTGAAATTGTGTACATATGAGTTAGTTTGGATTTATCATTTTTGAGGAATTTTGGTTTTGGAACAGTTATGAAATAAAAAACTATAAAAGAAACTTTCCCTTTATTTTTTATTTTATTATAGCTCCTTTAAAAAATTCTAAGATTTTTTATTGAATCTTTTTTTTCCTTTTTAATATTATTATTTATTACTTTTTTACTATTATTTATTTATGATGTAAAAAAAAATATAAACCATAAATCATAAATTATAACTAACCTTCAATAGCCAAAGCAAATAATTTTTATTTGTTGGATGGATTTTTTCTCTAAAGAAATTAAACACATATATATTGGTATTATATAATCGGTAATCCAAGAGAATTCTTACTTTGAAATTTTTGTCAAGCTCCAAAATGAGTATTCTTTTTCGAACTAAAAAGCAATTATATTTAAAAATTCTCTCCATCGTGTCAAACTCTAGGACGCAGAGCGATATATTCATAACTAATACTGTGATCCCTAGAGTGAAATTTAATGCACTTCAACTATTAAACCAAGCTATCTTAAATAGGAGGAAAGTTTATTAATTAATTATTCTCATATCAATCCCTCTGCACATTATTATAAATCAATTTTCAAAAATCTTTGAATGTTCATAAGCATAGTATAGTTGCAAGGGCAACATTTTTATCATTTTATTGATGGATGAAATTGAAAAGGGAAGTAATCATGAAAACTAGAAGAGAGTTGTAATCAAAATCAAAAAGTGAAGTTATTAGAAATTGAAAGGGTAGAAATAAATTAGGTAAGAGAAAAGAACTCATGATGTGAAAATAGGTGATATGGGTTTATTTAGGCTTGGGTCAACCAATATTAAAAGGTTAGTACTAACCAATTAGCTAGCTAACTTGCCACCCTTATATGCCCATTATGGATTTATTATTTAGTCGATGTGAGATTCTTAACACTCCCCCTCAAGTGCAACCGGAGCTAGATTTTCGGTTGACACTTGAAACTTGAAACTCTCCCCGAAATTGAAGTGGATTTTCGCTCTTGGAATTGAATGGGCCTCGCTGGGACTAGACATCTAGACGAGAGCCCGAATCAAAATGCAATGGCAACACCAGGAATAATTGAAACCGGGCGGGACTTGCTCTGATACCATATTAGGAGGCTAGAGAAGAGAATAAGCTTTTTCACGTTTTATCATTGATGCTACCTGAGTATATATACATGGAAAATGTACTGTTATTCACATATATAAAAACTAACACCTGTTACATTATAATTTAATTAGTAATTAGTACATAGCTGACTACTTTGATTAATATCCTTCAAGGAACTTTCCGTGAGTTAGCTTCTAAGAGCTATTCTATATCTTGAGCTTGACACCCCCCTCAAGTTGAACATACATATTGCCTATATTCAACTTGCTCAACAAGTACTTGTATTGTGAAGGAAACAATGGCTTTGTAAACAAATCAGCTGGCTATTCCTTAGATTTTAAATAAATTGATTTAACAATTCCCAAAGAACTTTTTCTCTAATAAAATGATAATCTATCTTTATATGCTTTGTTCTCTCATGGAACACCAGGTTCTTGGAGATATGTATAGCAGACATGCTGTCAGTATGCAAAAGATGCAACTGAATTTGAACATTAAAATCCTTGTGTAAAGTTGTCAACCACAATACCTTTGCAGTAGCTGCCATAGAACGGTACCCTGCCTCTGCTGAGCTTCTAGAGATCGTAGACTGCTTCTTTGATTTCCAAGTGATTAAAGATTCACCGATAAACATACAATATCAGTAACATATCTCGTAGGGATACAATTTACGTCTTATATAATAAAGACAATTATTGTCATAAATTTTGGAGACCACAGAGGGAATAACTTCTGTCTCATATACTAATAATAAGTATGTCATATATTAAAAAGAGAGAAATTAATTATCAATTATTGGTTGGTCCGGTGGAATAAGGTGTTGGATTTTTGTGTTTGAATTTTAATATTGTGAATGGAAAAATTTGGATCGAAAAAGTCACCCTCATAATGGCCTTCCAGTGTCCCAAAAGTATAGGTGACGATTTTTTTAACTTTTTTTTAAACGTCCCCGAAAGTATTTTTTTTGTCCTTAAGGAAGAGGAGAAAAGGAGAATGAGCCGCAGAAAAACGAAGGCCCCGCCTATGGTCTACCGTCACCAAGAAGAATATTAGAAGATCCTTCTTGGGAATTAAGGTGACTAAAGTTTACTTCAGATTCAGGAAACTCTTCTTCAATAATTGTTGCAAGATCCATCATATGGGAAGGCTGAGTAGTAAGGTCATTAATGCTTTCTGATTCAAGAAAGTTTAGCATCTGTTCTAAAGTACGTCCTTTGGAGCCTGAAGCTAAAAGATTCAATAAAACATGTAGGGATAATGGAGACAACCAAATTCCGTTTGCTTCCGTTATTGATTTCTTGGAGAATCATATGCTTAGCTATGCGCATTCCAAATGCCAGCTTATTGTTTATGTCGATCTCCATTAGAGTTGGGTCACTTTCCATTGGAATTCTGCTACTGTCAGCCATCAACCTCCGCTTTCACCGAGAAAAGAGTTCATAAAAAGAAATTATATCGATTAAAATGGAAACTAGAATAAAATAAACACAAATGTTTAATGAAAGAAATCCAAAAAGGAGAGAGAATACCTTATCAATTATTAATTTTAGTTTCATGGATTTAGGTAAAATATTTTAGTTTATTTAGTTTTTCATTTATGTTAAATTTTAATAAAATTCAATTTATTTGTGTTTTTAAACTTTTTTTTTTTAAAAAAAAGCTGAGAGTCAAATCCACCATTCAGTTCAGTTCGATTATTTAGAGCTGTTCATCTCAGTCTAGACCGAACCAAATAACTCATCTCTAGCTGCTATAATCCAGGATGGAAATAATAATTAATCAAAAGGATAATTACATCACTAGTTCAATATCAAAGTTTTATCACTGAACGGACTTCTCGTCATTCTCAGTTTTGTTGGGGAGATTCACAGTAAAACACTGCGCCGGAATGATATAATTTCAGAAAGTACATAGGCAAAATGATTAACATTTCAGTAATTACGTTTCAAAAAAAGCATGTATTGAGGACTTAAAAGACTCCAGTACTGCATATTTGTTTATCATGATTAATTCTAAAAGAATTAAAGAAAAGGAAAAGGTACAATGCTATTCTTACAGTAATCTATATTAAATAAGTAAAATCCCATGATAGCTGTAGGGAAAAAATAAAATAATAGAAGCCTTTACATTGAATTTGGCAGAAGTCGTTATCGTTGTCTTGTTGCTAGCTTTCCAATGGAGTGTAGATACACCGAGACAGAGACAACACTGAAAAAATAAAAGATGTAAACAGTATCAGTAAACAAAACCATTAAAGCACCATGCATTTGAATATTGCAATAAATAATACTCTCCAAGCGTATTATAAACAAGGCAGATGATGCACAGACTATAGTTAAAGCAGATGAAGTGTGTGCTATAGGCAGCTTACATTGAGCCAAGGAAGAAAGCAAGGGATAGATGGAAGCCAAACAAGAAAACAGACACAACTGCTGTAAGAAGCATTGCCACTGAAGTAGCATAGACCTGCATAGCATTTGAAAGTTAATTAAATAGAGGAACAACACTTAAAAGATCATAAATATGCGGTTGATCCATTTCCTTGTCTTTTACAATACTCAACACCAAATCTATTAAGAGTTAAAAATAATAAACAAAAGAAAAATCAGACCCTGTTTTCTTCAATAATGGTATTCCACCCAAGTTTTCCATTTTTTTCACTGAAATAGCACGATCTGATATTTCTGAAATCATACTGAATTCTAGTAGACAGAAAGAGAAGAGAAGATCATCTTTTATTGTCACTATCAATAATTAATATTATTAAAAATAGACAGCCTTTATGGAATGGAATATCATAGAGTTACTTTGCTTTTATGAAAATATGAAAAAAGGGTTACCAATATGTTGTCATCCTATAAATGGAAAGTTAATAGGTGCCTAGTTCCAAGAGTATGTTTTTACCTTTACAATATTATCTGCATACTTCATTACCATGGATACAGCGATGCCACTGCACAGAACATGAGCTGTTATACATATCGTCTAAAGAGGACATATTGAATTCTTTAAAAAAGTGCCATAAATGTTCATCAAGTAGAAGTATGATACATACTGAATTAAGTAATCCTTTATTATTCATCAGCATTTTGCTTTATCATAGTCATGTCATTTATGCTACCGGTAACTAAGCTGATAGATTTGTTTCTCAAACAACTAATAATGCCAAGTCTTTTTTTCTATTTTTCTTTCTATTAATACATTGGAGTGAGGATCTCATAAAGCAAGGAATAATTTCTGTAGCTGTATATATAATAGTAGTTTACAATGATTAAAAAAAAAATGAAAACTTTTAACCACAAATGGCTTTCTAACATTGCAATTCTCTCCATAAAAAATAGGAGGTAGGACCAATAAAGATTTCTTTTTCAATTCGTCCCTAGAGTTGATCATATATCATTAATTATTACCAAGATTTCAAAATTTTCTCAGCAACCAAAAAATTAAACCTTTGTTGCCATAAAGGGATCGATTGACACACAAGACAAGCAAGAAAAGACAGACAACAAACCTGAGTGCATGATTGAGAATCATGAGAACTGTAATTAATGAGTATCCATGGAAGAACCCTCTGGAAGATAAAACATAAATATAACCAATTTACCATTGTGAAGAACAACAAAGCAATATAATTTATTAAAACAAGACTTTGAAAAGTATAATCAAATCAGCATAATAATGAGTTCCTAGAAAGTAACTAAAGAATTGGAGTTTAATCATAATCAAGAAATAACAGGAGATCGGATTTACTTGTTCAGCACTGCATCAAAATCTTGAATCACAATGGCAACAGCATTGAAGACCATTCCAAAGACATATAACCAGAAGTTCTGCACGTTTATGTTTCTTGAAGGACGCTTTTTAATTATAGCCTATCAAAAGCAACATTACATTGAACGTTTATGCCATTTCAGAGGAGAAATTCCTTGACTGAGAGGATTCTTATTATTTGAAATTAATAACTAACTATTCAAGCCAATTCTTGGTCATAGCTGATGATAATATGTAACAGATGAATTAATATTCTAAACATCAAGCAAAACCCCAAGTAATAAAGGCAGAAACTCTCTGGACTTGAAAACATACCTCAGTGTACACTCCAGCAAAACCACTTAAAAGGGCCATCACCTGCAAAGGAAGCGCATATTACTAGCCCAACAAATGAATAGGCAGAGCTTTTTTTCTCTTACAATATGCCGTCTTACATTGGACTAAACACCTAAAAGATGTAAAAGACTCACAATGGCCATTATCCATCCTTGATAAGGAGTTTGTAGAACATGATCAGAACTGCAAAAAAGAATGACATTTTCTACAGCAGTCATTCAATTAAATCAATAAACTAAATTGAATTTGAAATGAAGTCTATGCTATAAAGAGGTAAGGAAAATGTCAAAAGCCCCATTGGGCCTTAAGCTACAAGGGTAAGCAACTTATTCATAAAATCCCGAGCTACATCCCAGCCTAACAGCATTTGAACGAGGGACCTTCATTTGGACTATCCAAGTTCAGATAATTTATTCCATTTTGTACCAAATAAACGCTTTTTTAATACTTGATTCTCGATCATGGTGATTATCCACGGATACATTAATTGGTAGCTTAAAATTTATACCCACTTTCCATAGAAAATTCATTATCCTTTACTTGACTAAAAGCCAGGTGCATGTTTCAAACATAAACACGCACGTCCATCAGTGAGAAAAGAAATAAAAGTGGAACAATCATATTAAACAAGAAAATGAAAACAGGACAGTGAATGAAACTTACGAAGGGTTCAACTGGGCTGTGGTACAGCCGGCACATAATAGAATGAAAGCTGCCCATTGAATCTCACTTAACCTGAAAATAAAATTAGAGCATATAATATGCATGAATCTTGTAAAACCATTATTATTTAAATGTGTCTTCAGCTTAAGTAAATATTAACTGCCTCATCTCTCTGCTAACTCTTTTTAAAATATGTTCCACCATAAATTATAATATTCAGGTACATGGTGCAAACTGAAAAGACTTACTTTCTCTTAAGTATCATTTGATATAAAACACCAGTACTGATAATGTTAAGGTTCTTCAGTATCTGGTAACCCGGAGCATCCACATAGGCAAAGATGTAATACTGCCACAAAATTACAAGGAACAAATGATAAGGCCTTTTAAAAGAATATCCAAACATGAATATCCTGTTATTGCTGATAATTAAAATAAAAAAACAATTAGCATAAACCCACCTGAAGCAAATTCTTGACCAGGTAAAGTGCTGCAGGAATGGGATAAACACTAACTTCATCAAAAGTGGTAGTCAACCTGGTTGAAAAGAGAGATTCATGAAACATGAGATGTTGCAGAATTGTAAGTAATTTAAGTCAAGGAACAGTACCAGTCATATCAAAATGAGCAGGCAATAATACTGCAGTTGTGAAGTCAGTCAAGTTAATAATAAATTTGTTTGAAAAAGAAGAACACCACTCAAGATTTTAGTGGAACAATTGTTTTTACATCCTGCTGGGTTGCTTCCTTGTCATAATGTAGTCACACAAGAATGCCCTTAACTTACAGCAAAACAAGCAATAAGGAAATTAAAACTATGACCTCACACAAGATGTTGAACCATTGAACTGTTTCAATCATGCTATGGCATAAAAAATTCTCATTATTGCAAATTTTCTCAAGAGGGTAAAATGAAATCCCAAATTAATAATAAAAAGATTGTAACCTGTTATCTTCTGTAACACCTTCATTTTTCCAGATTCTTGCCAAGGCAGCAAGTGATAAGACACATTTCAAGGTCTCCACCTAACAATCGAAAGAGAGGTAAAACTCTAGTATCAATGTACTTGAACAGTAGATCTTGGGAATCACCTAAGAGTCTGTGCGTGTGTGTAAAAGCAGTTCTAAACTATTGTTTAAGGAGCCACTTCTCATTCATATTTTTTTTATGTCAAACGAAATATATAATATGCTCACCAAAAAATTTGCCGTAGTAACACTATATTCGTACTTTCCAGCTCTCTTGGACCAAACAATAAGTATGGCTTGTGAACTTGTGAGAATAGTCAATGCAAGTGTAACAACGGTCCTATCCCAATGAAGAAAAAGCAAAATTGACACAATTAATTATAAGAAACACAATACACACTTCCTCAGTTTGTGCCAAACTGCAAATGATACTAATAACTATTATTAATATCAGATCTTACTTGCGTTTCCACTTTGATCTTTCATTTGAGCCACCTGCCAAAGTACCCACATTACTTACAGGAACTGCAATTTAAGGGCAAGTAAGCACACCAAAACGGAAATAATTTCCAGTCAGATCTTGAAAGAGCAGTTATAATACTCGAACACCAGCAAGATTTACATAATATGTCAGGACAAAAAGAAGGGAAAAGAAAAGAAAATGCACCTGAAACAGAATTGTTTCTTAAGTTCTCTATGTCATCACCAGCACTGACCTCATCTTTATCCTACAAAGATAACGTATCATAAAAATTTTAGTACTATAGATACACAGCTCTCTTCACTGGAAAAAAAAGCAAAACAGTAAGAGCTATCAATTTTAATTTTCCACTAACTAAACTAACTACAAACCATTAACACTGTTCAAAACTATCCATTTCAAAAAAAAAATCTGGAAAATGCAAATCAATGTCGAGTTCAATAGAACTAATAGAAGATAAATCAAGAGAATTAATTAGGGATTCGGTTTCTAATGCAAATTAAGAGGGAAATCGAAAGAAAGCATACCTCGCTCTTGATTTTCCTGTACTCCATTTCGTAAACAAAGCAAAATTACACGCAGATCTCTCTCAGTTGGTAATGTAGAAAGTGGAAATCAACGTTTCTATTTCTTTTGAACTCTTTCAACTTCTATCTGTTGCAGTCAGAATCTGTCGGTGATTTTCACCATATTCGAAGTTGCAAAATAAAATAAAAGAAGGATGCAAGTCCGAGGAGGAGAAAATTGTGCTGCGTGCTTGAAAACTCGAACAGCGAGAGTGAGGAACGAGAAAACAATTGGAACTCGAGATACGGGGAACGACATAGTTTTTGGCAGTAGCATTACGATTAGACTAAACGACAATGAAAAAAAAAAGAAAGTCCAAACATTTCGGATGTTGTTCAAATTTTTTATTTTATCAAGGGTTAAATTACTATGAAATCCCTGAGGTTGTACCAGAATTATTACTTTATGCTTACTCTTTGGGGAATTTACTGCACAATTTTAAAGATTTAGTCTTATATAACTACTTATTCCTTCAATTCCAAAAATGTCATTTTGGAGTAGGGAACGGATTTGGAGGGGTATTTATAGGCAAAAGGGTTGGGGAAGGTTGTGTGCAAGCAGTGTGAGATTTGACCACAGGAGTGTGCAAAAATGAGTGAAAAAGAGTGTTCTCGGGCATTTTTCAACTAGGGACGGCCAGCCATGCCTGACCGGTAGTCAAGGCCAATCGGAGTTGCATTGTTGTCAGGATCAACGATTTGGGGCTGATATACGAATCGACTCGGTTGATTGGCAGTCAAGAATCCTTATTAGTTAATAGGTATTAATAGCAGAAGAATTTGTTTAAAATCCATTCGGTATTTACCGAATGACTCTTTGACCGAGTCAAAGATTGAAGGTCGAGTGATTATCAAGCCCCTGAACGAGATAGTAAGCTCGAATAGTGTCTAAAAATTTTGTAATGCTTAATAGTGTATGGTTAAATTTGGTGTTCAACTGATTCATTATCGAATTTTAACTGTACATTTTGTGATTGAATTTTATTAATATGAGGAGGATAAATGATAATTTTAGTGCCTCAACTTGTCAATTTTTTCTATTTTGGTATCTGAACGGAAAATTGTGACAATTGAGTGTCTGAACTTGCATTTTTTTCTATTTTGATGTCTCCAGCTGACGTGACTTACAGGAAAATCGAGTGGCATTTAATGGGACTCCATAAATGCCTATGTGGCTGCCAACTAGGACTGACGCACTTGACACATAAGACACCAACGTGGCAAAAGGACCAAAATGACCTATTTGCCCCTGCTAACTAAAGCCTCAACCCATTTGTTCCCCCCAAAATCTAACCTAAATCGCAATATTTCTTTCTTTCTCCTCCATCGAAGTTCTGTCTCTTCCCTAATATGCTCACCTTGTTGTTGATCCCTCTGTTGCTTTCTCCCTCGCTCTTCATATCTTCTTCAGTTGGTGATGGATTTTTGATTTTGCAAGTGTGGAATCGCATGCCCAGTTCGAACATCATGGACGACATTGAATCCTGGAAGGAGATTTGTCGCTTGCGAGATTCGTTTGGTGAGTTTGTAGCTATGGTTTGTGCTTTTCACTTTTATTTGATTTTCTTTTTGTTTAAGTTTGAGTTTTCTTTTTATAATTTGAAGGTCAAGTGAAACAATGGTTGTGATTTCTTTGAATGGGTCGATCCTATTATGTACAATAGAGCAAAGAGAATTATTCCTGGATTGTTGAAGAGTAAGAATGAGATGGAAATTGAGTTGCAGAGACGCTGAAAATGGGAGAAGTTTTATGGTTTTGGTTTGTTTTGTCCATCATTATAATTGTGTTGAAATGGTGATTGAACTAATGTGCTGGGTAGTTAGTGTTTAGGATGAATTTTAGTGCCTTTAGATGAAGCAAAATTGTAATATCCTAGTTTGAGATTGAATGAAATCTGATTGTATTTGTAATGATGAATCTTTTGCGAAATGAAATCAATGTTATGTTGCATGTATTTCTTTTGAGCTGTTTGTTTAAAATGTTTCTTCTGATCTGTATTACTGGTGTACAATTTGGTATTGGTAAAATCAGGGATAAATGAACATGAAATGGATATAAACACAATCTATAAAAAAAATGGTGCAAAATGTGGATTTAACAAATGTAGCAAAATTGTGCAGAAAAATTATGCAGTTGTAGGGCGGTTCGAAGATCATGCAGAAGGCTGAGGGGAACAGGCTTTATAACCCCAGAAAAGGGCAATAACAATAGAAGATAAGAGAAATCTTTAGTTCCGAATCAGTCCTCTAATGGGTGAATTGGACCAAGGTCGACTGCTCAAGAAGTGGAAGTTGTGAACCAAGTATGCTCCATGTTGAGATAGTTGGAAGAGAGAGTAAGCTCTATGGATGGTTGATTGATATAATGCAGAATGCAATACTATTCTAGATAAAATGTACAGCGCGCTAATGTACACAAAAAAATGGGCATGAAATCTGCATTAATATACTACCCTTGTGGTTATTTCTCTTGAAAGCTTTGAAAGTAACAAGTAAAAGCACTTAAACATGTCAAATATAAATCCCAAAACCTTTAAATCACAATTCTCAAATTAATAGCCTGTTAACATAAAATGTTCAATTCTGTTAACATCAAATGTAAGGTCTGAAGCCTTGAATGACAGAATTAGTCAAATGTAGACTTGTGGCTATTCACATTATTCAAGCCAATACAAAAAGAAACAAAAAGTACTATTACAATCTAATTTCCTTTATTGACTGATTCTTGGGTTTGCATTACATCATTGGGATCCTCTCTACTAGCAGTGCTGTTCTCAATGAGCCTAGACTTCTTGGAGGTTTTTCCACTAACATTGACTTCCCTGGATTTCCTCTTGGCAGCAGCACTTTGCAGTTTTTCCTTCTCATTTCTTCCAGCCTATATGTGTAAAAAATGCACAACTCATCCTCAAACTCATATAACATTTCAACTAAGATGATGAATCTTGAGTATCAGTTAAGAAAATATGTACCTGCAAATATCCTCTAGTAATGTAGTGACTTCCCATCTTATAAAATCTTGGTTCCTTTTCTGTCATAAATGAAGGTTCAGGCTCATTCCCTTCTCTTCTTTTACCCTTTCTTTTACGAGGCAAAACTAATCTTTCACCACTATTACCAGGCTAAAAAAAGTACATAACACAACTTTTAATCATTTGGAAGGCAACATTGGCAAAAACAGATAAAAGAAAATGGTAAAAAAAAGGAATTTCATACATCAATTGTTACTGATCCTGTCCTAAAGTTAGTGTAAACACCAAAACCAGTGGGTGGTTTGGGAGCTGACTTAGACTTCTTCCTAGAAATAAAAACATTTGTTTCATTCATAAAGAAGTGTGGCTCTTCTACAGTTTAGGAATGTTGAGTCCGAATTGCAACATTCTCAGTTGGAGCATGACTTGGGGTACCCTTGCTTCCATTGTTATGGCCTCCTTTCCCACCCTTTGTCTACAAAATGATAGAAAATCTATAAAATAAAATAAAAAACCAAAGCAAATTGTAATGAAATGGAAGCATAAACATGTAAAAGTTACCTGCAATTTAGTATGCCTAGAGTTAGTTGGTGAAGTGGTTTTCAGTTTTGGACAAGATTTCCTATTATGTCTAGTTGTGAAGCAAACTTGGCATGTCATCACTCTTCCCCTTCTTGACAATTTATGTCCATTACTTATCTCACCCTCTTCTTTCTTTCTATTTCTTAGAGGCCTTCCAGGCTTTCTATCATTCTTTGGTGGTAAAGGCCCTTCAATTCCTATTTTTTGCCAAAACTTCTCACCATTCATGGGCTCCATCAAATGGGAATAGGCTTGAAGGTATGTGTCCCTCTTATACCAAACTGACAAATACTGATGTGGCCTATCTCCAGTGTCCAACATTGCACATATTGCATGTGGACAAGGAATTTCAGATACCTCCCAAGCTCTACAAGGGCATGTTTGTTTCCTTAAATCCATAGCATATGTGTCATTCTTATACAAAACCTCATATCCCTTCTCCCCATTTGAGACTAAATGACATAATCTGCTCTCTATTATATTAATATGCAATTTTCTTCTAATCTTAATCCCAAATTCCCCGACCCATTTACTAACAGCATCTCTATTCTTATGCAATCTTGTCATTACTTGTTTCCTAATGTCTTCTAATATAGAAATAATGTTTTTGCATCTAGCTTCTATGATCTTACCATTGAAAGTCTCACACAAGTTATTATCTACAATATCACACTTAACATTAGTATTAAAATAAGCCCTACACCAATGTGAAGGGTGAGTATTAAGAATGTCATGAAAACCTTGAGTAGATTGTTGCTTCAAAACTTTCATATTTGCCTCAAAATCAGGCATGTTATATGACTTAACACAAGCCCAAAATAACTTGTGCAATTCTGTCCCCTTGTGCTTCTTGCTCCAGTTTGCATATAGGTGTCTAGCACAACACCTCTACTCACAATTTGGCATCTGCTCCCTGATAGCATTAAGTAGTCCCTGCATACATTGGAAAAACATACATGTGTTAAGGGCAAACATTTTAAAACTAATGAAAAAGATAGAAAAAACAAGTAAATTAATAGTACCTTCTGCTGATCTGAAATGAATGTCCACCCTTTACCATCTGAAATATCCAAGTCCTTTCTTAGAAGCTTGATGAACCAATTCTAATTTCTTATATTTTCTACCTTCACAATAGCCCAACAAATTGGAAACATTTGATTGTTTCCATCTCTCCCCACTGCTGTCAATAGCTCACCCTTTGTCTGTCCTTTTAGAAAACAACCATCCAATCCAATAACTCTTCTACAACCACCCATAAAACCTTTACTCAGACAATCAAACGATATGTACACCCTATCAAACACTGCAAGCTCATTAGGAATAGGTCTCTCCACTCTCAATTCAATTATATTCCCTTCATTAGACCTTTTAATCTCACCTAAATAGTCCCATAACTTTGCATACTCACCCTCTGTGTCCCCATTCATTCTAGAAATAAATAATATTTTTGCCCTTCTAAGCTTGGTCAAACTACATTCTACACTAATATCTTCTTTCAATTGAGCTTTCAAATCTACAAGTTTCATTGTTTCTACACTCTTATATCTAGCTAATACCTTCTTTGACAACCAAGTTGCAGTTACTCTTTTATTCTTAAAAGAAATAGCACATGTGTGCTTGTCCACTAAGGTTTTAATCTGAACATCATTACTGTCAGAATTCTTTGAAGCATAAACAAACCATGAACAAGTTGGATTAACACATTTGGCCCTAAATTGTTCTTTAGTATTTCTTACAAACTTAACATTTCTGCAATCTTCAATTGCTTTTTGAGTTACAGCATCTTTAAACTGTTGAGAGCTACTAAAAATCATGCCTAGTGAAAGCTTAATTGTGCTACTTTCTGAATCAAAGATAGGAAACTTACCTCTCTTTTGAAATCCCCTCTTAACTCTTTCTTGAACTTCATCAATAACGTCATCTTCCTCAACTGCCTCATTTCTTGGATTTTCTTGAATCTGAACTAAGTTCAATTGGCCTCCTTGAGTTCGATTTGAAATTTCTGATTGCATCTCTTGCATCTTGAAGCTCTTCATCATCGCATGACATCCACTCACACTCAATTACCTCTTCATCATCTTCATGTTGTGCCTCCTCCTCACCCTCTACTACATTCTCATCTCCTAACCCACCCATTGTATTCACTTCAAATTGCACATCAACATCAAATAATCTCCCAACCCTATTCACCCCACTACTCTCACCAAGAAAAGTTGCAGCTGGATTTTGGACTTCCTCACTTGGTACTACACTCTCATTACAGACATCTACTGGTCTGTTTCCCTTATTAAGACTACAGCTACCACCCTAAAACTCTTTTTCTTTACCCTTTTGACTAGTCTTAAGTGGTTCAGCACCTACATTGTCACAAATACCCCCACTTATTTCTCCTCCTCCATCTTCTATGACACTTTTGTCCCTATGTATCACATGCTCAATGTACACATCTACTGAACCCACTTGCCTCAAAAAGTCCAAAAGCGCATGTCTGGTCCCGTCATCCAGAAACATCAATCCATGTGATAGTGGCAATTGTGGTTGTCTAAATGATATTTTATCTATCACCCTATTCCCCATTACATCTTTCATGCAATCTCTAAAGCCTTCCACTAAAAAGTTATCAATAACTACCCCGATGTCCATTACATCACCACCCACATATACCTTTCCACTCCCAGCCACATCATTGAGGAAAATCCCACCATAATTTACCTCAAGCACGTAACTGTAGTCACTACACACATTCAAAACAAACAAAAAGAAAGGGAATTACGTCATTTCTTCACAGAAATTTCAATTCATAATCATCAGTTACTAATTTGACATAAAACCATATTTTCCTTTTCAAATAACACAAATAATATATAAGAGAAGATGCAAGTTAAAGATTCAAGAAATACCTTGTCTCCATTGTCGAGAATGCTAATGAGAAGCACTGCAATCTCGCTCTATTTGGTGGTAAATTGAACGATATGATGTTCTTGTCCCTTTCTCAGCGATTGCATTCAGTTTTTTACAAGATTACAAGATTACGCTAATGAGGTGAGCAGATTAGGGAAGAGACAGAACTTCGATAGAGGAGAAAGAAAGAAATATCGCGATTTAGGTTAGATTTTTTTTAGGGGGGGGAGGGGGGGGGGGAACAAGTGGGTTGGGGCTTTAATTAGCAGGGTCAAATAGGTCATTTCGGTCCTTTTACCACGTTGGCGTCCTATGTGTCAAGTGCGTCAGTCCTAGTTGGCAGCCACATAGGCATTTGTGGGGTCCCATTAAATGCCACTCGATTTTTTCTGTACGCCACGTCAGCTGGAGACACCAAAATAAAAAAAAATAAAAGTTCAGACACTCAATTGTCACAATTTTCCATTAAGATATCAAAATAGAAAAAATTGACAAGTTCAGACACTAAAATTATCATTTATCCATATGAGGATGTGAAAAATAAGTGTTCACAATAGGTAATGACATGTGAGCATAACACTCCAGACAGTTGTCATGCTCTACTGGGTCATGTTTTACATTGAGTGACATCACAAAGCTATTTTCAGCATCTTGCGTCTAGAAGTTGTCTCCATCTAATGGACTTGGCACACAAGTAAAAGTACTCAAATTTGATAATTTAATCTTCTTCCTGATTCTAGCCTCAACCAAATCATTCCATTTCTCTCTTTTCGGCCTGTTGAAATAGTTCCTTTCAATCAACGATGTCATAATTTCTTCCAACAGCATAATCAATGACATTGTCTTTACTTCTCTAATATAACTGTTAAAGGTCTCAGCACTCAATTCAAGCCATAGAGCTCGCTTAATTGAGCCCCACAGTCTAAACCAGCTATCAACCTAAGGCAAAACAAAGCCAAAATATTTCAGACTACGTCGCTCGAAAACAAGCTATGAGCTCAAATTTTTCGAGCTATGCCACTCGAAGGCCTTAAGCAGGCAAACGGGCTACACACCAAGATATTAAGTGCTACCCGCTTGAAGGACTTAATAAGCAAGCAAATAGGCAGCGATCCTAAGGCAAAAAGAAACAAAAAAGAAAAAGCCAAGATATTCCAAACTACGTCATTTGAAGGCCTTAAGCAGGTGAACAAGCTACATGCTAAAAATTTTATGAGCTACATTGCTCAAAGGCCTTACGAGGGCAAATGTACTATGAACCAAAAATTATTGAACTATGCTACTTGAAGGCGTTAAGTGGGTGAATAGGCTGCGTGCCAAAAAATTTTCGAGTTTGGACATAAATATCCTAAACTTATGAGGATAAAACAAACTTATTAACAGTTATTTTATTATTAAAACTCAAAATATGTTAGATAAATATAGAAAGGTCACTTAAAATTGCAAGGTTGCAACAAAACAACAAAAAAACCTAAAAAATTAGTTACATAATAGCAAAAATAAAATCCAAATAATGAATTTCATTAACATGACAAAATGAACAGTTCTTAAATTCATATATGGAACACAATATATATTTATATGCTATTTATATTATATAATAACTATATAACGGAAATTAATAATAGAGAAATAGAAAAGTCATTTAAAATTATAAGTTTATAATAAAACAACAAATGAACTGTAAAATTACTCATATAATAACTAAAATGAAATATAAAAAAACTATAAAATTCATTACATATACATAATATTAAAGGAATAGAAAAGCTAGTCATAAGCCAAAAAAATAAAATAATTACATAACTAAAATTAATAATAGCGAAATAAAAAAATAATTAAAATTGTAGATTTGGGTTCTTTTTTTCACCAACCAAATAATGAATTCGAGTGAAATCCATGGATCTGGTGGAATTCTTCATTCTAATTTCCTCTCTTTTTTAAAAAAAAAAAAAGAAAAAACAAATTTCGATGATTCAAATATTTGAACTCTGAAATTTGACTTTGATAATTTTTGTGAAAGTGCTGCTAAATGTTATAACCTGTATCCTACACAATCTCATGAATTGTTCGTAATGTCCTCAACAAGTTTAACACAGCTAATTTTGCGTGCTACAATGAAAATTATGTCATTCCAATTTGAGCTAAATATATTTCGTTTTTGTTTAAAAAAATATATATTGTAAGGCTAAAATGATTTCACTCACAGTAAAAATGCTTAAATTTTTTGGGAGGTTAATTAGACGGCGGACTACACAAATGGAGCAGTCCTCTCCCTTGATTAAAGCAAATGACTAAACTAGCTGATAAATAGTCCTGCTAATTATTACCCGCGGCAAAATATGCCAAGGGTCCAACAAAGGCAGCATTAATATAAGTAGCAGACTCTGAATGACTATAATCAGATCGTTCATCGGAAAAATTATCACTCTGATCTGGACCGCCCACAATTGCTCCAGTTAAAACGTTAGGGTTAGGGCTTGATGAATAGTAATAAGGTTGGAAACCCCCATCACAACCTATTGTTTCTTTGTGGCTTGCAATCGAAGGCAGCGAAGACCCCCTATGGTGAATTCTCTTTGGAAACTGAGTCCCAAATCCTACCATGTAAGACATTTGTTTTGGGTTTTCCCCAAGTACGTAGTCCACCTATAAAAAAACAACAGGAGAAAGAAAGTTAGCAAGTTGAACTAATCAATAGGGTTTTTTAGTAGTGACTTGCCTGTCTTTTAGCTAGGTCTAAGAGGGAGCCCGGGGTGACCGTGAGACTGCCACAATTGAAGGTTTGCTTTGTAGCTTTTATGTACTTGGCATATGTTGTGAGCAAGAACGTTATGGATGTTACGTATTCAAGGTTACTTTGAGGTAGCTTGTACATGAGTCCTCCTGCCATTTCATTGAAATGATTAGCCAATATTTTAACAATTGAAAAACTTATCTACACCGTTACACGGCCACATATGATCAAATCAAATGAAATTAAAAGTTTTTATTGAACAATAGTATTTCAGATAAAGTCATAATATTTTTTAAAAATTTTTAATTTCAATTGTTGGTCCATAAATGTGACCATAAATCAAGTATACACAAGTATTTTCTTTTAATTATTTTAAAAAAAAATTCATTATTCTCCTCCAATTATAAAAATAAATAAAAAAGTATATTAAATATACAAAAATCAACTTATGTGGGACCCATGACTCTTAAGAGGAGATATGACACAACACTAGTCCTAGGTAACAATTCCTCTTCCGTTACAAGTAATAATTGGCCACCCTTCTTTTGTAATGTTTTTTGGTACCTTTTGTATATTGCGTAGTAGTAGAGGGAGAGTTGGGTAAAATCTTGCACATGAAATTTTCTGCTTCTACTTTATACTGCTCAAAATCCTTGTTATTGTTGAGCAGAGCTATCTGTAGAGAAAAACAAAAGAAAAATTTTAGAACAAAAGTTATCACTTTTGAGCTCATATTTATTTGAGACTTACACTTGATAAGAGAACATGGGCACCAGCATATTTGTTGTCCCAACTGAAAATATCTGGTTGGTCATCAGCTCCCAAAGATTTTATAAGATTGTAATAATCTGTTTGATTTGTTGCCTTCAATAGCCATGCTGCTCCCCATAGTAGTTCGTCCTGCAATTATATCCATTACAAAACATTAAAAACCAAGGCTGGGAATACCCCGGGCAATACCGAAGAAAAAATGGTAGCTAATCTTTTTACCTTATAACCAGAATATGAGCAATAAAATGGGCAAACAGCTGATCCAAGAGAATCACTATAAGCACCCTTATATTGCAATGCAAATTGCAAAACGTTCTTTGCTGTATTCAGAAGCAACTTAGAGTAAGTTGGATCATCCGTTCTAAAAACAATAGAGGCAGCAGCTAAAGCAGCAGCTGTCTCGCCAGCAACGTCAGAGCCGGGGTTGCTGGCAGAGACAGAATAGACAGAACGGACAGTGTCCATATCTTCAGGTCTTTCCCAGCACTTGTGATCAACATTAGGGTCACCTACACCAACATAGAGCTTGCCTGGAGTTGCTCTAGCACATTTTAGTAGATAATCTGTTGCCCATCGGATTGCTGCCTTCGCATTTTGTAGTTCAGAGCCCATTCCATTACCATACTCGAGAGTCCCCCATGATAGGATTGTAGTAGTGAAAGCCATTGGGAAATTAAATTTTACGTTATCTCCAGCATCATAGTACCCTCCTGTTAAATCCACCTGGTAAAAAAATAACAAAAACCCATCATTAAAAATGGTAAGTGGATATTGAAAAATGGTAATTAGGTAACTTACTTTGGCAAGTGAACCATCGGAGAGGCCAGAATTGGACCTCCAAGTGATTTTTTGTGAAACGGGAAGTCTCCCACTCCTCTGACCTTGAAAGAACAATATGGATTTTGCTAAAGCATCCTTGTAATTGGGACTGCATTGGACAAAACCCAATAGAAAAAAATACAGAGAAAATAAAACGCAAAAAACAACTCTACTCATCGTTGTTTTTGGTAGCTTAGTACCAACAAAAATGTTTTTGTTTTGTTTAGGTTTATGTTATGACTTTGATGCAACAATGGCATGGGCTTTATATAGGAAAGTCTTGCTAGGTCTTCTTCCGAAACCGAAAATCAAGGTTTCCAAATTCATGGATTAGTTTCTTTATTTGACTTAATGCATATAATATTTCCTTCAAAGGACTTAAGAAAATGATTGAATTATATTAATAAATTAATACTTAATATATTGAGATAAAGTTTAATGTAGATATTTAGACAAAAATAAAATTAGAATAAAATAATTAACTACTTTAGTGTTCTAAAATTATCATTTAAATAAAATTAAAAAATTCAAAAAATTTCAAGATTTTAAAATTCTTCTACATTTTTTCTTACCACCTCAACTCCACGCATCCTTCTTTCAATGTGATAGTATTTTTGGTTCCAAGAACTTTGGCTGACTTTTTTAGTTTGGTTCGATTTCAATAATCAGAAAAGTAAAAACCGGGTTAAAGCGGTAAAATCGGACCAACCCGAGACCGCGATCTTTTGGAAGGTAGTTTTTCTTTTTTCAGTTTTATAGTCAGTGTTTAAAGGCGGGGTCCATTCCATTAAATTGACATTATTTTTGTAACTCTTCCACGCTGCAAACCAATGAATTATATTCCTGAAAACGCACACGTGCCCTTCATGCAAAGATCAATATTCTTTTACACATAAATATTTTTTACAAAAAAATAAAAGTTTAGCCTCTTTTTGGATAAATACACAAAATTTTATAAAATTGATTTATAAATCAAAATTTTTATACCACAAATTTTATTCAATGGATTTGAATCTAAGTCAAATTAAAAGAAGAAAAAACGTGAAATTTTCAATGAACTCCATAAATTTAAACAATTCAAAGTGAATTTCAGTTTTCAATTTATTCCAAATATAAAATACTCTATTTTAAATTTATTTATACTAAATAAAGGCCATGAGATTTTATTTTTATCATATTTTGATATTGTATTTATTCTCATTTATAACAAATACAATATCAAAATATAATAATTTAAGTTAAGAAAAAAATAATAATTCAAAAGATATAAAATCCAAACGCTCTGCCAAATTATGTTATTGTTAATTAGGTACAAAGATTAGTCAAATAATATATAGCCAGCCATATATAGTTTGGTTGGTATTTGCTTTTTGTTTTGGTTCAAATAAAAAACAAACTTTGAATTTTGATATTTTTACAATTTTTTCAAATATTTTAAATTTAACGATTTTTTTAATTTTTTTAATTATTATCATTAAATATTAGCTCTTTTAACAATTTACAATTTTCGTTCATTTGTTGTCTAAAACTTACTAATCTAATTATTAAATAAGTTCATATGTTGCCTTGTCAATGCACAGCAAGTCAATAATAAAAGTCAAAATAACTAAAATGTCCCAACTAATTTGATCATTTTACAATTTTGACCAAGTCAATTAATTTTATAAATTGATATCCTAAATCCAATGAGAGTTCTTTGAGAACCAATAAAATTTTATTTTCATTAGTAATTATATAGCATTTTCTGAAAAAAAATAAAATTAGAAATTTCATTAAAAACAAACTATGTATGAATCAATATGTTTATATTTTTTATAAAAAAATTAATAATAAACCTATACAAAATGAATAAAAAAATAATCTTAATTTGAAGTATCTATTATATTTTTTTTAAAAATTTAAAATATCCAATCGAATCGACAGAGTATTAATTAGTTATATATAGCATTTTATTAGATAAATAGTATAATTTATCTTCTTTTGAAAAATTAATAAAAGATATAGAATTTAGCTTTAAGGAGTTTCCGTAATTATAGAAAATTCATACAATTAGTAGCTTGTTTTCAGTGAAGAGTCCACTCAGCGTTGATTAAGCCGTGCAAAGAGCTCACTTGTGAAGTCCATTAGTCATATTAGTGGGTTTTAGACTCGAAAAGGGTGGAAGCTATGATTGTTTAAAAGTTATAAAACTAAATTAAAAATTTTTAATAGATTATTATATATTTTTAAGTTGAATAAATTACAATTATTTTAAATTTTTATAAATTTACTTTATTAGAAAAAATAATATTTATATAAAATTTAAATTTTTATTCGGAAGTGTTTGATTAAATTTATTCGATTCATTAATGTGTAAAAATGGAAATAAATTTCGGTTAAATTTGATTTTTTTTTTATTCCAATAAATAAGCTGAATGGCCGACAACCGTATTTGATAGTTGACTATTTTCGAAGACCAAAACGTCCACGTAATCCTGCAATGGATAAAGACAAAGTAATTTATGAACAAAGATAGAAACATTCGTGGCATTAATTATGGTAGTTGAATTTCAGTTATAAAAGGCGTTATCTTGTTGCATCCAAATTTACGCCCTTTGACTTTTATAGTAAATAACAAAAATATATTAATAGGATTAAATCATAATTTATTTTATGTTTCCTTTTCAATTTTTTCTAAATTAAGAATATAAAAGATAATAGTAACATATTTATTACCTAAAAATATATAAAATTAAAAATATTATTTTTTTAAAAGTCAATAAAAACTAATTTGAAATAAACAAAAGAAAACCTATTTTTCTACTTAATTTATAAGGTCACTCTTTAAAAATTTTAATTTTATCTATTCTTACATAGATAACAACTTGCATGGAAAAATGAAATACTACTAGAAATAACGATATTAAATTTATCGATTGTCAAAATATTTTTTTTAAGGTAACTTAATGTGATGTGTTATTAACTTTTCCATTTAAATACAAATAACAAATAAGATTGTCAAAGGATAAATAACAAATTAGATTATATATTAAGTATCTTATTTATTAAATAAGGTAAAAATATAATATAGGAATTCGATTTCATATGTTATTGAGTTTAAATTTATCTAAATTATAAAAATACTCGTGATTATGCTGACTTGTTGCAAAACATCCAAATCTTTGTATTTCGGGCACTTCTATTCCAAAATTTAAATATATTTATACCCTAATTTAAAAATTAAACTGTAAAAAGGACTGAAGTGATATTTAGTGTGGACACACGGATTTATTTTGGATTAATTTAACCTAATGTGCAATACTATTAATTAGTTTTAAATCCAATTGGTTATCCTTTCGATTTTTCAATTTAAACTATCAATCGCCCTTGTTGAATTATCTCATTTATACAATATATAAATGTGAGAATAAGGGGGACTAATAGGATTTTTAATATCGCCCTTAATGAAATTTAGTATATTCTAAAATAGTTTTAGTCTAGTCAATATAAAAATAATATTTTATATCAAATAGTGTTTGGATAAATTGTTTTGACACTCCTTTTCTTTAAGTGAGGTCAAGAATTGGATCCTTATGGATGAAACAAATACTTGTTAGAACTATTTGGGCCGATCCAATACAAGGAAAATTTAGTTATAATCTAGTGTGTTCGGGATACCTGTGGTTAAGACAAAGAAAAAATACATTTTATTATTTGATTGGATATAATTTTTAAAAAATATTTTTTAAATAAATACATATAGATAATAAAAAAGAAAAAAATATACCCTTCCTTTTCTGTATGGTTGTAGGAAAAATTGCAGGTTTATTTAGCGAGGATAAATGTCATGACCCAAAACCGTGGGCCAGACCGGCACTAGGACCTGGGTAAGCTTAAGGCCCCCGAGGCCCGTAGTAAGCCTAATCTCTGATTTCAACACCATAATTACATGAAAATATTCTACAAGTTGGCCCATTATA
>CANUEX010150272.1:0-22615 GCA_948099535.1 Jatropha multifida | reverse complement strand
ATATTTAGATAATAACAATATATTTTTAAAATCTAATCTAATTTAACAATTATTTTATTTTATTTAGTATTTGATTTTCATTTTTCAAAATTTAAAATTTTTTAAAACATTCTATTTTATATTTTTTTGAAAATTTTTGGATTTTTTCTTTATTTTTAAATATTTTGATTGGATGGTTATCTTTTTTTTTAATTTTAAAATGAATATTTAGATAATAGCAATATATTTTTTAAATCTATTCTAATTTAACAACTATTTTATTTTATTTAGTATTTGATTTTCATTTTTCAAAATTTAAAATTTTTTAAAACATTCTATTTTATCTTTTTTTTTTAAATTTTTTGATTTTTTCTCTTTATTTTTCTATGTTTTGATTGGATGGTTATCTTTTTTTTAAAAAAATTTTAAAATGAATTTTTTTATAATAGCAATATATTTTTGAAATCTAATCTAATTTAACAACTATTTTACTTTATTTAGTATTTGATTTTCTTTTTTCAAAATTTAAAATTTTTTAAAAATAATTTAGCTTTTGAAACTTTTTAATTGGAATTTTTTTCTTTATTTTCTATGTTCTGGTTGGATAATTATACAATATTTACATAATACCAATATATTTTAAATTTTAATTTAATTTAAAAAGTATTCTATTTTATTTAGTATTTGGTTTTCATTTTTTCAAAATTTAAAATTTTTTAAAGATAATTTAGGCCTCGTTTGTTACCATTTTTTGTTTTTTATTTTTAAAAAACAAAAAAATGTTTTTGATTTTTGATTTTAATTTTTTGAAAATTATTTTTTTATGAGCTTTTTTTATATATGTTGATAATAATATTTTATATTCAAAATCAACACATACACATGCATATATACATATAAAGAGAATATAATTATAGAATATTTTTTTATTTAAAACAAGAAATTATGTCCAGTAGAAGATGAATTATTCTATCCATACAAAAATAATAATAATAATTAATTATTATTATAATTTTGCCACAAATGTTGAGCTATTTGATCACGAAAACTATTCATTGGACGAAATTGACTCAAATCGTTGTTGATAGTTTCACGTGCTTCAATTCCTTGGTCATCTTCTATCACCATGTTATCATTTGCATATTCTAGAAATAGAGTGTCTATATTGCCTTGCATTCTTATGTAATTATGAATGACACAACAAGTAAGAGCAATGTATTTTTGTTGCTCGAAATGATATGGAGCCATATCTCTAAGAATGGGAAAACGTGCTTTTAATACTCCGAAACAACACTCAATAACATTACGCAAGGACGAATATATGTAATTAAATAATTCTTTTGGACCTTGTGGATTTCGGTCATCTCTATAATCACGTAAGTGATAACATTCTCCACGATATGGCGAAAGAAAACCAGGCATATTAGTATATCTAGAATCCACTAAATAATATTTATCTCATGGTGGCATAGGAAATTTATTTTCTGCCTTAGTAACGGTTTTCAAAAAAACTCTTGCATCATTCGCTGTTCCATCCCAACCAGTCATGACAAAAGTAAAGTGCATATCAAATGAGCAAGCACACATAATATTCTGAGTTGGCTCAACTTTTTTATCACGGTATGGAATTTGCTTATCAGTTGGAACATGAGCAGAAATATGTGTGCCATCAATTGCTTCCACACAACCCTAGTATTAAAAATAACAATATTGATAAGAAAACAAAACTATAAATCTACTTCTTCATAAATAAAAAAGACTTTTGAAGAGATTGTATCTTAAAAAATGGATAATATTTTCTATTGTATTTTATCTCTAGAGGAGTATCTCCAAATGATGGAGGAACAATTAGATGTTTTGTAAGAGAACAAATAGCATATAAGACTTTTCTAAAATATTTGGAGGTTGTTTGTATGGAGTGTTGAAATCTATCTCCCACAAATCGATGTCGTGCATTCTGACCAATAATAGTAAGAAAAATAACTAGTTGTTCTTGAACTGAAAGAAATTTAGAATCTTTCAATTTTCCTCTTCTTTTTAACTCCTTACATAAATTAATAAAAATATATTGGTCATTCGAAATAACTCAAAGCATGTTTTGGGATGACCGCTTAATCTTTCTATATCCCACTCATGACCTATTAATACTGATATTCTTTGTGGGCGAGGTTTCTTTTGGCACGGGTAGTTTTGCTCTTGATTTAAATAAGTAATCAGCAATTGCACTTCCTCTTCGTCAGAATTTGAAAGAAATTCCTCTAGTTCCATATTTTAACTCTTTAATAATCAAACCTAACCAAAAAATAAAAAGAAGATATATGTATATTTAGGAGTACTAAAATGTAAGATAAATTAATATTACTTTTCACAAAGTCATGATGTTTACTAATTATAAAAACAACAAATCACAATAAATGTCTCATATTATTACAATTTTGAAAATTTTTAATTTAAAAATGCAAAAGGTAAACAAAAATAATCAGATATGGCTAAAATTATGGCATTTAAATATTAAGAATCCAATCTTTTTTCCTTCCCTCTGGCATAGCTAAAAACATTATTCTCCATAGAGGATCATTATGTATAAGTTTAGTTGCTTTTGTATAAGATAATCCATCTATTCCTTCAAGAGTATTAAGTATATTTAGGCAATTTAATATAGACTCTTGATCTTGCCTATTATTTCCATTATTTTCATTTGAAGCGGATGATGTTTCTAAACTAATTTTTTTTTCCATTATTTCTAATTTTTTCTTAGAATTTTCACCTATTATAGTCAAGGCTTGAGTCATTGCATTTTGAAATTGCTCTCTTGATTTGCGGCGATTATTTTTTGAGCTAGCAACATATTTCCCTTTCTTACTTTTAGGAGCATCATGTCCTTCATCATTTGAATCATCAGAAGTTTTACCATTGCTTCCTTCATCTTCACTAATAGAAGGGCTTTCTGTGGAGGCATGAGCATACGCTCCAGTAGCGGTAGTATCAAGTTCCTATTTCTTTGAGAAGTTTACTGAAGTTCTTCCATCAAGTTCTAAGAGAATTGAGTTTATTTTTTAATTGGATATGAGTATATTGTTTTCAGTTTTTTCAATCAATCCTTCCAAAATTGTTTTCCAACCTTTCTTAGTAAAAATAGTTGTTTTTCTATTTCCTTTTTTCACTTCCTCCTCCATTAATGATATAAAATAATCTTCGTGACTAGTTTCAATAACTTCATCTTGATAACTATCGTTATCTGGTATTACACTTGCCATCTATGAAAAACTTAAAACTATTAAAAATTATATTTCTAACGTGACAAAAAAATTGATACAATTAAATTAATATTAATATTACTACTAATAAACTATTTAATTAAAAAAACATAAAGAATAGTAACAAAAATATTTATGAATACCACTAATTAACTTACATTAAAAAGATAATTATAATTATTATCAATAATTCACATTTTAAACAACTTACATTAAAATTGACAATCATCGATAAGTTCTTGATTAATATATTTGAAATTGTATCATAGGTGAAATTGAAATTTGTGTCGTTTAGCAGCTCTACTATAAATAAATAATTATGAAATGAATTCAAGCCAAATATGTCATCTGATAATTCTTAGCTTTCAAAATCAAGACAATCCAAAAGGAACAAAAAAACATATGAAGGTGTAAATGAATGTATGTGGAAACCCGACGATATCATCTTAAAAAAACAACAATGAAAAGATCCATAACATTTACTCTTTCCCTGCAACTTATCATGGACACATAGAGATGGATGCAGAGATGAATTTTGCAAATGGCATTGCCTCCACAGTTTTTAATTATATAATTAATATTTACACATCAGAGAGATATGAAGTCACTTTTGACATTGTCTTAATTGCAAGAATCCAATAATACTTGTCTAAGTGAGCTTATTTCATGTTATCACTAAACCAGCTTCCCTTCCCTCTTGAACTAATGAAAATTTCAATAAGCATAATCGAAAAAGCACTCATTAAAATTCCAACACCAAGAAAACTTGTGTTTAATGCAATTTCCATAGTTTTTTTATTCTACCATGAACTTATTGTTAAAAAATTCTTACATTAACATATATCAAAAATCCCTAACAAAATATGCTTATAGGAGTAGTTTCTGAATTTGACATTTTTTTTTAACTCATTTCAAGCCTTTTTATTTCTACTAGTCCAGCAATAAACATAGCTATTATGGATAAAACCATACCAATACCTAATTCATTGCATTGCATTTATATCAACAAGAGTGGGGATTTAGCCTTTTACATTAATGGTGTATTAGCTTTATTTCATGTTGTAATTTTTGAATAGTGGTTGTACTGTACTGTTCCATTTATGTTTTCAATATTTTGCCTAAGATTTTCAAAAAAAAAAAAAATTTACAACTTGTTACAGAAGCTTACAAATAAATGATGGAGCATGACATAAATATGACAAAAGAAAAAAGAGAAAAATTCCATCTAGAATGGAGAATGATTTTTATGAATGCAGTCCACTCATTTTGCCAAAATGGACATTTTTTCAATTGCTAAACACATCCATATACATATATCAAAGCAAAAATTGGAGCAACGAATGTAGATATTTCAGTAAAAGATAATAAAAATCGTCAAAGATGGAGCATCACAAGACTATTATAAAAGAATATGAATCCAAATTCAGCTGCCTTTAGTAGATGGATCTTCCTCATATATTTGGAGAATACTCTTCTCAACTGTAGCTTACAATTATAAATGGAATAGGGGAGAGTTAAATATTGAGGTTTATCCAATTTGATATAGATTTCGATTTAGAGGAAAGAGAAGTGTATTCGTTTATTTGGAGGCGAGAGAAGAGAGAAACATATTAACAAGCGTATGAACAGAAAATAAAATAAAATCGAGTAAACCAGGATTTGTGGTTTCGTAAATCACGTTTTCTGTTTTTAAAATGCTTTTAAAAAAAGTTAAAAAATAAATTTAAACAATTTTAAAACAAACACATTTTATTTTTTTAATCAAAATTAAACGGAAAACACGAAACTGCAATAATACCAAACACTACCTTAGCTTTTGAAAATTTTTAATTTCATATCTATATATAATCATAGTTATTGGCTTAAATGAATAAAATGATTATTTTTACATATATAGTTTATTTTTAATTGTATACCTATATGGTTATTGCTTTGCTTTCTTTTGCTAGTTTGTTGAATGTTGAATTTTTTTTTCTTTTTATCATATAGGGCATCAGTTAGTGTATCCACACATTTTCGTTTACATTTACAATCTAATTACCATATTGCGAGTAAACATCAATCATCACACCTCTCATCGGACTCAATATTTCTTGAAATCATGCATTTCCAAGAAAAGCTTTTTGCTTCCATCGTCATTTCTACCTGGTGATGATATCCAATTAAAATTGTATATGATTAGAGTTATATGCTTAAAATTGTTCCATCTAACTTTGAAGTTGTTATTCTTCTCATTTTGAGTGAGAGGCATTATATTGTTGAAATTCGAACTTAGCATATTTTGTATACTCCTTACTTGTGTATCGTCCTATCTTGTTATTTCTAAAATTCGAGGACGAATTTTTATAAGGAGGGGAGAATTGTAATACCCTGAAATTTTTATTTCAAAACATTCCCATTTAAAGTTAAATTGTAAATTATTAGCCAATAATATTACGCCACGTAATATTATCGGGACCGAAAATCATTTTGGTTCATCCAAAAATTTATTGAATAACCGTTAATCGAATAAAATCGGACCAATATTTTTTATTGGACCGAATTAATTTAAATTAGACCTGAATCGGATATTTTTGAAAAATATTGTGCGTCACTATTTTTTTCTCTCCGACAACTTACCTTGGACGGTTTGTTTTTATTTAATAATTATAAAACTTTATAATATTTTATTATTTATTATTATTATTATTATTATTATTTTTAATTTTTTTTCCCTTTAAATGTTCATCTCCTTCCTCCCGACACCACCATCCCTGTCCTCCCTCCTCTCACTGCCTCAGCCAGCCAGCCTCCTCTCCCTGCGCCTCCACCGACCATAGCAGCGCCACCAGCCTTCTTCCTCCACCTCCTTCTTCTTCTTCTTCTTCTTCTTCTTCTTCTTCTTCTTCTTCTTCTTCCTCGCTGTCCCTCTCTGTCGCCCTCTCACTGCGCCGCAGCAGCTTCCTTCGCCTCAGCAGCCTTCTCGCGTCGCGCCATCATTTCCAGCAGCTCCTCCTCGCGTGGCTGCGACCCAGCTCTGCGCTGCCTCCCTCTCTGTCTCTCTTTCTCACTGCCTCTATTGCAGCAGCATCGCCAGCCTCATTCGCGCAGCCTCTGGCCACAGCTCCGCCTCCTTTCCAACAGCCGCAGCAGCTGTTTCTCCTCCAGCAGAACAGCAGCAGCGCTGCTGCTGCGTCGCCACGAAGACAGCAGCAGCAGCGCTGCCGCTCCAGCTTCTCCTCCTCCTCCCCTGTTCTGCGCCACCACTACAGCGGTAACTCCAGCCACTGCAGTTCCAACAGCCCCTCTTCGCGTCGCGCCGCCTTGAGCCACCACCAGCTCCTCCATGCGACCTTGGCAGCAAGCCCAGCTTGCTTCCGGCCACCGTTCCCTCCTCCTTCAACCTTAGATTCAAGGATTTTTGGGAATTTGACAATTATTAGGTATAAATTTATTATTTTTAAAATTTATTTGATTTAAATTATGATTAATTAGTTGGTTGATTTTTGAATAATTGGTTGAATGATTTTATTATTTGAGTAGTTAATTGTGTTGATTAGTTGATTAAATTGTGAATTATATTGTTTGAATGAGATTTTAATATTTGTGGTTCATTGTTAGTAATTTTTAGTATTTTAGGTTGAATTTTTAATATTTGAGGAATTATTATAGTTAATTAGTTGATTATATGGTATATTGATAGAATTATGGAGGTTAAATTGATTTTAGGATATTAATTATTGGTATTTTGATAGAATAATATTTTTAATTAAAGCAGTCAGAAACTAATAATATTTCCTTAATATATGTGTTTTTTAGATCGACCAAATTCTTCCACCGCTCCTTCGAATCAGAACCCAGGATAGACCTCAGTCTTATTCTGAGGTCACTGTGAGTAATAATAAATGGTGCACACCATCCTGCATACATGCACTTCATATGCATATCATATATTCTTCACATTATTTAAATAATTATGAATCATTTCTTATTGCTATACTGATATTCCTCATTTTCCAAATATAATATTTCAGTTTCATAATCTCAGTATTAGATATATATAATATCTCAGTTCTCTAATTTATATAATTTCCGCCCTTGATTACATTCACATTTTGCATTTATTGTATTGAATATTTTTGTGAATAATTGTGATGTGAAATAATGTGCTTTTGTATCTGGGTGGAAATTGGGACGACGTGTGTCACTATGGGTCAGTGGGCCTAGTATGGGGGATCGGTTCCCTATTATATATATATTATTATTATGGAATTGGCCTGAGGCCAATAGGTGGATTTGTGACATCACTGACTAATTTCCACATGTTGTGAGTATTTGCATGTGACTTGTTTGAAGATGCTGTTGTATGACACGTGCTTGTGATCATTTATTATATTGTGAAAGCATACTGCTTGAATGTGTGGGTTTGCATTATTTATTATTATTCACTGAGTTTAGTGAAACTCACCCCCCTTCCATAAATATTTTTCAGGAAATAAGGATAATGTTGGTCTATAAGACTCTGCTTTCTTCTTCACAGAGGATTGATCATGTTAGTATAACTCTCTGTTAATATTTGGAATACTCCACACATTTTATTTAACTCCACAGTTAGGATGTTTAAATAAATACTGGCTTGTAAAATAATTATCATGTGGTTATAAATAAATTGTGGAGTGTAAATGACTATCTAGAGACTGTATAGTTTGATCATATTATGACAAATAACTATTTGTATGAGAAAATATTTTTATTAAATGGATATGGGCCCGAGCTGCGAATAGTATGTATTATTAAGGTGGGGTCAGAATTATTAACTCTGATTGACTTATGGAAATGTCATAATATGGGCTTACTATTATGATAGTCAAATGGTAATAGGATTGGAATTTGATAGTTTAGGCTTACTACGGGCCTCGGGGGCCTTAAGCTTACCTAGGTCCTAGTGCCGGTCCGGCCCACGGTTTTGGGTCGTGACATTTTAGCAAGGTCTTTTTGTAGTTCTTGAGCAATTTTTTCCTTGCTTAAGTTTTCCCCAAACTTGAATTTTTTATTGATCTTTATTTTTTTTTTTCTTAGGGTGCTTTTCTTTTTCTTTTCTTCTAATTTCTCCACTTGCTCGTGCTTTCATAAAATATATCTCCCTTTTTATTTTCTTGCTATGTTTCAATAAAATTAAATCTTCAATTATACATGATTGCACTTGGGGTAAAAGTTTAAATAATTAGATTTAAATGGCTAGGTTTTGATATGGGTAACAAGAAAAATATTGGGGAATAGGCTTCAAATTGGTTGCAATGGTTATAAATAATTTATGGTGGTCTAGGCTAAAATATGCAGTTTAACAAAGAATGCCTAAATCATTTCTATCTAATGTGAGCATTTTAAAAATTTTGTCTCAAAAGAATTTCCAATTTTCTTGTAGGAATGCCAAGGTTAATTAAATTTTGATCAAAACATATATATCCATCAAATAATTTCAAAAATGGGTGTTTACATCTTAAAAATAAATATTTACACCAAGGAATATTATTAAGTTAAAAAGTTCAAATTTAAACTAAAACATGCCAAAATAGAAAACAACTAAATTTATAATCAAGTTATTAAATTATGATAATTTTTAATCTTGCTTATAATAATTCCAACCATATTAAACTAATAAGAGAGCAAAAATTTTAACTAAAATTTCCCTTCCCCAACTTAATCTAGCACATGGTCCTCAATGTGAAAAAAATCGAATGGTTCCCCAAACTTAAATTCATGCTTCAACACATAATGGAAGAATTATGAAAGAAAGATGGTTTGAAAACCTATTACCACCATTGTATTGAGGAAAAAGATGAACTATGAACTAGAGTATAATGGCTAGAAGCTAAAAAAGAGAGAAACTAAATAAAAGATAGTTTAGAAAATAAATAATTCAAACTGAAACATAACTAAAACAAAACTAAAAGCAGAATTCAAAAGAACAAATAGACAGTGACTAAAAATATCAAATGAAACAGGGCCTCAATCTGTAGGAGGAGGAGGTAGAGGAGGCTATAGCATCTAGATGATCGTTTGGAGTTGGTTAGTCAATCCTGTATATTATTGTTGCATGGTCTCAAGATGGGAATTGATGCTTCCATAAGATACGTCCAAACTAGTGAAACGATCAGACATCGTTGTCTCCATTCGCTCCATTCGACTATCAAACAAATCCATTCGAGAGAGAATGCAGGCTAGCACCTCATCGGTCTCAGCCTGTGCTACTGCATGGGAAGGACCTACACCAGAAAAAGAAGAAAATGTAGGAGGTTAACCACCTATGTTAGCTTCTCCACCTTCATCTTCATCGCTAGCCTCCCCTTCCTCCTGAACTCCCTCTCCAACTTTAGGTTGTTAATCCATCCCAGCCAAACGATATGTATCACCATGCCTAACTACCATTCTCATTCTCAACATCGTATCAATGTCCAACCGGGTGTCCTTTCCATTGTCTAGCACTGCATAGGGAGACCTATCTGGGTTAAAGGCCCTAAGGTATATTTCAATTCTTATGACAAAACTCCCCATAACTATACTACCTATATTTCCTCTTGCCACTTTTCTCCACCTTACACCCAACCAATATCCTACGTTCAACCTAATGCCATTGTCAATAGCCCATAGAAAATATAGCTCGTTCAC
This sequence comes from Jatropha multifida, assembly GCA_948099535.1. Lineage (NCBI taxonomy): Eukaryota > Viridiplantae > Streptophyta > Magnoliopsida > Malpighiales > Euphorbiaceae > Jatropha > Jatropha multifida. The sequence goes on along the minus strand of CANUEX010150272.1, from coordinate 12,731 downwards.
CCCAACTACACCATCACTTTCCTTTCTACCAAAAATTGTATGGGCTAAAAACCTATGAATGTAATGGTAGGTCGGGTTTCTAAGATTGGAAGCTTTGGCACCTTTAGACGTAGACCCGTAAGTTGTTCCTATGCATCATTTTCACCAAAATTTGAGGGCACACAACGACTAGCTTCTTTAGTAGGAAAGCCAAAAATATGACTAAGTTCATCAATGGCTAGTTCATGTCTCCTACCACTAAGGTGAAAGGCTATTTTGGACTCAACAGTTTTTACGGTAGGATAAATGTATGAGGCATATGTGCTTAAAAATTCAAGAGTTAAAGGTGCATACACATCGCCCTTCATAGTGATAAACTACCCCACTCAATCCTTTGTAATGGCTCAAGTACTACATCCCTTAAAGCCACTAAACTCAAAGCATGTTCATCAATACACTTGTTTGGAATCATAGGCTTTGAGACAAGAATATTATACCTTTCAATTACTTCTGGGTTGGAGAGTGGGAATGGTGGTGGTTGATTCTCCAGTGGTGGTGTGGTGGTTGCTCTTCTTCCTCTTAGTGGATTTTGCATGGGAGTTGGAGCATTTGATTGTGCTCTTGAAGAAGAGGAGGTTCTTTGTCTCTTGGGTGCCATGGGTGAGAGATGTAGTGAAAAGAAAGAGAAAAGAGTAGAAGAAAAAAGAGAATGACGGTGGTTATGGAGGTTTTTTAGAGAGAGAAAGTGGTATGAGGGTTTCTAGAGAGAGAGAGTTGAGAGGAAGTTTTGAAAAGAAGAAGTTAGGGTTGAAATACAAAGAAAAATGTACCTTTTAAGTGTGCCTCTTGCATGTGCCACGGGTATGGCTGGGTGTGCCACGGCCATGGCACACTTGTGCCGAGTGTGGGTTGTGCTGGGCACGCCACGGGCGTGGCATGTGCCCGTGGAGTGCCCTGCCTCCCCTTTTATTTTTGAGCTGATCGGGCCACGGGCCATGCATTGATCTGCAACCAAAAACCCCTTTTCTTTCTTTTTATTTTTTTAACTAGTCAGGCCACGGGTGTGGCGTGAGCCACACCCTGCCCGTGTACTGATCTGTAAATTTTTTTTAATTAATTACTTGCTAGGCACTCCATGGGTGTGGCATGGGCCACGCCCTGCCCGTGGAGTGTTCTGAATGTCATGGTATTTTTATGCTGTGGTCAATCAAATGTCGCTCTTGTGCCACGGGCGTGGCCTAGTGGTGCCACGGGCGTGTAGCCCACTGCATCTCCAGCTTAATTTGGTGTTATTAAGCCACGGGCATGGCGTTTTACACGACCAGCCTGTGGATCTCCCTGACTTCAGTCTGTAAGTACCTAAAAATGCAAAAATTAACACTTTTAAGCTTGGGTAATTGAGTTAGATCATAAAATTACTCGAAAAGTAAATCAATGGTACTAAAAATATACTAAGAAAAAGAAAAATTTATTCAAAACCAAGATAAAATATGGGTTGTCTCCCATAAGCGCTTTTGTTTAGTGTTTTTAAGCTCGACTCATTACTCCCTTCCTTTTAAGTGAGGCTCATTGCGATTTTGACTGGGTCAAAAATTTCATGTCGGTAAACCTTCAATCTTTAGGCATTAACTTTGAAGCTTCGATCTCCATCAATAATCTTGACCGCTCTATGTGGGAAAATTTCTTTTATGACAAAGGGTCCGAACCATCGGGAATGCAATTTACCTGGAAAAAGATGAAGTCTAGAGTTATAGAGTAATACCTTTTGTCCGAATCTTGGACCCCGCAAAATAATATGCATGTCATGCCACTTTTTGATTCGGTCCTTGTAAATCCTGGCACTCTCATAAGCATGCATCCTCATTTCATCCACCATATTCAATTGAAGTGCTCTCTTTTGCCCTACCTCCTTGGTGTTGAAATTCAAGAACTGTATCGCCCAATATGCTTTATGTTCCAACTCAACAGGTAGATGACAGGCCTTAGCATAGACCATTCGATATGGAGACATCCCGATTGGTGTTTTGAATGCAGTCCTATAGGTCCAGAGTGCATCATCAAGTTTCTTGGACCAATCCTTCCTCGATTGACCAACTGTAGTCTCAAGAATCTTTTTAATCTCTCTATTAGTTACCTCAACTTGACCACTTGTTTGTGGATGGTAAGGAGTACCTACACGATGAGTAACACCATATTTTGCAAGGAGAGAATCAAGATACTTATTACAAAAATGCTTACCTCCATCTGTGATAATTGCTCGAGGAGTGCCATGGAGCGTAAAGATGTATTTCTTGATGAAGTTCATCATGCTCTTGGCATCATTGTTAGGTAAGGCAATGGCTTCTGCCCATTTAGACACGTAATCCACCGCCACCAAGATGTATTGATTGGAATAGGAAGATGGGAATGGTCCCATGAAATCCAGTCCCCAAACATCAAAGATCTCCACTTCAAGAATGTTGTTCAATGGCATCTCATGTCTCTTGGAGATATTACCTAATTTTTGGCAACGATCACAAAGATGAACAAAGTTAAAACCATCTTTAAATAAGTTAGGCCAATACAAATCGCTTTCTAGTACTCGTGCCGCTATTTTGTTTCACCAAAATGCCCTCCATATTCAAAAGTATGACAATGTTTGAGCACACTTTCTATCTCTTCCTTCGGCACACACTTTCTAAACATTTGGTCATTACAATATTTGAATAAGAAAGGGTCCTCCCAATAATAGAATTTAACATCATGGAGAAACTTTTTCTTTTGCTGGTAAGAAAGATTAGGAGGGAGAATTTTACAAGCAAGGAAATTCATTATATCAACATACCATGGAGTTTGCTTATTTGCTAAGAGAAGGAGATGCTCATGGGGAAAGTCTTCATTGATTTGAACCTCTTCTTTTTCTTTCTTCCCCAACTCAAGCCTTGAAAGGTGATTAGCCACAAGGTTCTTAGTTCCTCTCTTGTCATGAATCTCCAAATCAAATTCCTGCTAGAGAAGAATCCAATGAATTAGTCTAGGCTTTGCATCTTTCTTTTCAAGCAAATATTTAATAGCTAAATGATCAGTATAGACTATTATTTTAGCTCCTATCAAATATGCTCTGAATTTATCAAATGCATAAACAATAGCCAGGAGCTCCTTTTCAGTGGTGGCATAGTTGAGTTGCGCATCATTTAAAGTATGACTAGCATAATAGATGACATGCAACTTCTTCTCCTTCCTTTGCCCACGTATGGCTCCTACAGCATGATCACCAGTATCACACATAAGCTCAAACAGTAAACTCCAGTCAGGTGTGACAATTATGGGAGCTGAAATTAGTTCCTTCTTTAACCTGTCAAAAGCATTTAAACACTCTTCGTTAAAATCGAAATCAACATCTTTAACTAATAAATTACAAAGAGGTTTAGTGATTTTTGAGAAGTCCTTGATGAATCTCTTATAAAATCCAGCATGTCCAAGAAAACTTCTAACTCCTTTAACTAAATTTGGAGGTGGTAGCTTTTCAATCACTTCAATCTTTGCTTTGTCTACCTCAATTCCTTTTTCAGAAATCCGGTGTCCTAAAACAATACCTTCACTAACCATAAAATGACATTTTTCCCAATTCAAAACAAGGTTAGTGTCCTCACATTGCTGCATTACAAGAGAAAGGTTATGAAGACAAGAATAAAAAAAAGACCCAAACACAGAAAAATCATCCATAAAAACCTCAATGAATTTCTCAACCATGTTAGAAAATATGAACATCATACACCTTTGAAAAGTCGCAGGTGCATTGCATAATCCAAAAGGCATTCTCCTATATGCAAAAGTACCATAAGGGCAAGTGAAAGTGGTCTTTTCTTGATCCTCGGGGGCTATGGGAATTTGGAAATATCCTAAATAACCATCTAGAAAATAATAGTAAGGATATCCTGCAAGTCTCTCAAGCATTTGATCAATGAAGGGTAAAGGAAAATGGTCTTTACGTGTTGCTTTATTCAATTTACGATAATCAATACACACACGCCAATCTGTGACAGTTCTAGTAGGAATTAATTCATTATTATTATTAGAGATAACCAACCTGTGACTTACCCAACTACTATCTGAGATTGGATAAATAATTTTTGCATCCAAGAGTTTAATGATTTTGGCTTTGACTACTTCCTTCATGTTTGGATTCAATCTCATTTGGTGCTCAATTGTAGGTTTGTAGTCATCCTCCATAAAAATTTTATGCATGCACACACTTGGATTTATTCCCTTCAAATCTAAAATTGACCATCCTAAGGCTTTTTTATGCTTCCTTAAAACCTGCAACAACCTTTCCTTTTGATCAAGTGATAAGTGAGAAAAAATAATAACAGGAAAGGAATTATTATCACCTAAGAAAGCATATTTAAGATGAGAAGGAAGTTGTTTTAGTTCTTGCTTTGGATGTAACGCCTTGACTCTAACCACCAGAGGAATTGTCCTGCAGGTGAAATGGGAACTTCCTAAGAGGTCACCCATCCTGGGATTCCTGTCAAACGAGCATGTTTAACCCTGGAGTTCTTCCAACTCTTCAGCCATTCCACCAAAAGGCGCCTATGATCCCATTCATTCTTGTGTCCTGCATTCCACTATCCTAGCTAGCGTGCCATCCTAGAAGCTTTCTAGTAGCCCTGCTCTACCCGCCCTCTTAGAATTGCTTTGCCGGGTCGGGATCTCACAGGCCCACCAGCTTCCGCATGGTTCATCCTCGAACCATAAATCTACTAGAGGGGGTCAGGCTCTGGTACTAAATTGTAACGCCCTGACTCTAACCACCAGAGGAATTGTCCGCTTTGGATCAAGCCGGCTCCCCCATACAAGATCAGCAAAACCCGCACAGTTTTGTCCCGCAGGTGAAATGGGAACTTCCCAGGAGGTCACCCATCCTAGGATTTCTATCAAATGAGCACGTTTAACCTTGAAGTTCTTTCAACTCTTTAGCCATTCCACCAAAAGGCGCCTCTGATGATTAGTTTCGATATATGATCCGATTCATTCCTATGTCCCGCATTCCACTACCCTAGCTAGCCTACCATTTTAAAAGCTTGCCAGGAGCCCTGCTCTAGCCACCCTCTTAGGATCACTTTGCCGGGTCGGGATGTCACATTGGAGGTTCACTCTCTTCCTTACTTGTGATGTTTTGTTTATCAATGTCATCAATGTTTTTAGCATGCAAAGTGTCATCCACACAATTATCAACAACATCAATTCTAAAGCAATCACCAGAATCCATAGGAAGTTTGCAAGATTTTAGAACATCAAAAACAACTTCCTCTTGACCTACCCTTAAAGTCAACTTACCATCATGAACATCAATCAAAGCTCGCGCGGTTGCAAGAAAAGGTCTTCTAAGAATGAAGGATCCTTCTCTATCTTCATCAATGTTAAGAATAACAAAATCAACAAGGAAAATAAACTTACCTATCTTGACGAGTATGTCCTCCACAATTCCCCTTGGATATTTGATCGAACGATCTGCTAATTGTAGGGACATCCTTGTTGGTTTCAACTCTCATCCCTAGCATTTTAAAGACTTCATAAGACATAAGATTAATACTTACACCTAGATCAACTAAAGCCTTATCAAAATCAAGATTTCCAATATTACAAGGGATAGAAAAACTCCCTGGATCCTTTAACTTAGGAGGTAATTTATTTTGAATGATTGCACTACACTCCTTCGTTAATATTACCATTTCTTGATCATCAATCTTCCTTTTCTTGCTCAAAATCTCCTTAAAAAATTTTGCATAACTGGGCATTTGAGCAAGAGCTTTGACAAAAGGAATATTTATTTGAATCTTTTTGAACACATCCTTGGATTGCTTGAGTCTTTGGGGAAAAGGAATAGGTGGAACATAAGGTTTTACCTCCTCTTTCTCCTCAAGATCAATAATAGGAATGTCCTTCTTCTCTTTCTTTCCTTCTTCCTTCTTCGAGGGATCCTCTAACTCTTTTTCGCTCCTCAAGGTAATGGCATGTACTTGTTCTTTAGGATTTTTCTCAGTGTTACTAGGTAACGTACCTTGAGGTCTTGAGGCCATCATGCTTGCAAACTGTCCAAACTGAATTTCCAAATTCCTAATCGCCGCTTGTTTGATTTTGTGATTTTTCTTAGTTTCATTCATAAACTCCATATGAGATTTAGAAAGAGAAGTAAGGAGATCATCATGTACCTTTTTCTCTTATGGAGGAAAGCCTGATGGTGGATTCAAGGCGTTGTTTGGATTCCCATACAAAAGATTAGGGTGATTCCTCAACCTATTGTCATAAGAATTTGAATATGGGTAATTCTTCCTTCCTTGATTCATCACATAATTGACTTGCTCCAAAGTTTGAGGGTTCACATTATCCAGCATGCATTCCCCAATTCCATGTTGACCATTACACCTATCACAAGCTTGCACAATAAAATTAACAGAATTAGTGGTCAATAAATCCAATTTCCTTATCATATTATCCACCTTAGCACTAAGCGCAGTTATGGCATCAATCTCATAGACCCCTGCAGTCTTCTTCCTTTCTAAAGAATTTTGATAATGGCTATTGCTCACCATCTCCTCTATCAAATCATAGGCCTCATCAATCCCTTTCCTTTCAAAGGATCCTCCAGCAGCTGCATCCAAGGTAATCTTAATATTAGGAGATAATGCATTATAGAAAGTTTGTACCTGGAGCTAGTTTGGAAGAGCATGATGTGGGCACTTTTTCAATAGGTCCTTGAATCTCTCCCAAGCTTCATACAAGATTTCTTGATCATGGTGAGCAAAAGTTAATATCTCATTGCGCAGCTTGGTGGTCTTAGAAGATGGAAAGAATTTTGCCAAAAAATTTTTAGCTAGCTCATCCCATGTGGTAAAACTTCCTGCAGGGCATGATTGTAACTAAGCACGTGCCTTATCTCTCAAAGTGAAAGAAAATAATCTCAATCTAATATCATCCTCAGAAACTCCATTTTGCTTAAAGGTATCACAAATCTTTAAGAAATTAGTGATATGGGCATTTGGATACTCAATAGGTAACCCTCCATATTAAATTGAGGTAGAAAGCATTTGAATAATGGCAAGTTTAATCTCAAAATTATTAGCTTCTACCCTAGGCCTGGAAATACTAGAGGTGGTTCCATTGAGAGAAGGGGTAGTGTAGTCACGTAAAGTGCAAACAGGATTTCTTTGATTTTGTTCCAACTGGTGCTACAGTATCCCTTGTTCCTCTTGCTCCACTAAGTTATGAATCTCGTTTCCTAATCCAGCCATGGTTGATTGCCTTCGTTGTTCATGCTCTCGATTTCTTTTTGCTGCGTTGTTCCTTCGAAAGTCCTTTCAATTTCTAGATCAAAAACTAAAGGTTCACTACTTTGAGAACGTCTTTGCATAAACACCTGAAAGAAACTTTAGAAAAATTAAAATAATAGAAAAATAAATGTCTAAACTAATTTTCGCAACGTCTTTGCATAACGCCAATCCGTGACAACGGCGCCAAAAACTTAACCGCAATTTTCGCAAGTGCATGAAATTGCAACAAGTAGTAAAGAGTGAGTAGTGTATCGTCCCATGAAGATTGTATACCAAGTACCAAAATTATTTTAATCTATTATTATTTAAACGATAATAAAAGAGGGTATTTGTTAAAGTAAGTAAAATAAAATAAAATAGTAGAAAATATTTCAAATAAGACTAATTGATGAAAAGAAATCAAGTTTTAAAAGCTATTAGGGATATTGACTTCACTTAACTCTACCGAATTTATTTTATTAGTTTGTTAATCAATTTTAATTGTTCAAGTAGGGGAAACAACCCTAGAGTCACTAACAAGCTTTCCTGATGTATTATTAGCTATTTTAATCCCATTTAATTACCTATCTCCCAATAATGCAACCAAACATGAATTAAATCATTAAGTTTTATGGTTTGTTCAAGAGTTTATAACCTAAGTTTATTAAATTATGAAAACCCCCCATGAGTCAAACCATATAGCTTCCGCATCAAGTTATTATTCCCATGTAATTTATTACTCTTTTCTTATTAAAAACACTTCTTCCAATAGCGATTAATGAAATAAATCAATCCAGGGAAGAAACTCTGCCTGGAAGCATTAAATTCAGTAATAAATTATAACTTGAACAAAGAAAAACAAATCTAATATCATAAATTGGGGTAGAAGTTAAGCGACATCAAATCCCTAGTATGGGAGTTTAGTTCGACATAGTAATTAAATAAAAATCAATAAAATCTGAAAATAATTCTATAAATAATAAGAATTAATGGAAATAAAACAAGATCGAGAGTTTAGATATAAAAACCAGTTAAACAATAGCGTAAATGACTCCCTTGATTCTTTACACAACTTGATTGCTTGAATTCTTACAAAGAGAGAAAAACTAAGAAAAGGATAGAACCCAGAATTGAGATCTAGAATTCAATGATAAATCGATTGCTTGATGACTTTGTTGCTGTTGTGATCTATCTTTATATAGACTTCATAGGGTGTCTTCGAATACGAGTAGGAAACTGATTTGAATTGGATTCCTTTTCTGTTTAGGAGTCTTCTTTCATCAAGTTGGGCTTTGGCAATGCTTGAGATGAGTACTTTTAGTATTTCCATGCAGCCCATGCAAAGGCCACGCCCATGTCTCAGATTTACACGGCCCGAATAATAAAAATTCGGCCCGATTGAGTTTCCAGTAGGTTCCACGGCCGTGGCACTGCATGACATGCCCGTGTACTCCCCTGACTTTGCCATGTTGAGCTTTTAGACTTGCAATTTCAGTCCCAACCTTCTTCGATGCGATTTTTGGCTATTTGACTGCTAAAAACTCTTCAAATCAACCTTATCAAGAATCACGGGAAATAACTAAAAATATAAATAAATCTAAGTGAAAAACTAATTAAAGTAAATAAAAATATTAAAATTGCTAATAAAAACTAAGCTAAAAATACTATAAAAATATAACCTATCAAGAAGTCTTAAGGAAATATAGATGTAATCTATAAGTGGATACAAATGTGAACTACAGGATAGATAGTAAGATGACAGATAGTTTTCATTATTCAAGGGAAAATTTTATGCAAAAAAAAGGGAACTAAATGATTTATAGCTAATAATTTGAAGTTTGTTCGAGCGATGACATGAAATTTTTGCATTTGTAATGATTAATGAGTTATTTTAAAAGATAATGAATTTTAATGAGTTATTTTTAAAGAAAATGAATTTTCTTTCGTAAAGATTATTTTATTAAAATTTGAGCAAAATATTATGTAAAGATCTTTTGTTCTCTTTTTATTTATTACTTTATGGCATGTCAGAATTTAGACTGTGAGATTTAACATTCTTAATTTCTTTCTAAGAGAAGTAGAAGGCATTATACCCTTTCAAAAATTGGAAAATATAGAGAGAAGTAAGAAGTCAGATCTAGAATCTTTGAGATAATATACTTTACGATATGAATTTGAGGGCACTGAATTTATGTAAATGGTATATGGTTTGGTGTAAGAATTTTAATGGTGATTGTATAATTTTGATTTCATAGTTGTTGTGGTGATAGGATAAATAAACCTTTAGATGTGAAAAATATTTATGGTTTGTCTGTACAAGTATAAATGACTCATTAGATGATATATATTTTGAGTGAATTATTAAGAAAAGTAGACTTGCAAATTAACGAATGCATGAGGACTGGATATATTTTAGACTTGCAAATTATGTATAAGGTATGTAGGTATTGTGAGTAAAATAAATTTTATGGTTATAAGCTGAATGAATTAATGCTTGGAAGAAAAGTAGAATTCTTTAAGTACTTATGTGCCAATTGTTGGAGTTTATATGAAATTGGCATTCTATAACTGATTATAGATTAAACAAGAAATATTTAATTATCTAGGGATATCTTATTTTCAATACATGAAGTACTTATGGAATCATTTATGATATGCAAGAATAAATTGTTTGGTTAGTGAATTGGGATTATATATACTTAAGTGGTCTAGATAAGTAAGAAGACATATGAATAAAGTCTAGAAGGAAATAAGAATTTTATGTCTTTGTAAGAGTTTGTTTTGAGTTGAATATATGTTCATTTGGGAGTTATTGCTAAGTTAAAATGATCCAAAGTGTATAAGTAATTATTGTCAGAATAGGACAATCAGTTTAATAATAAAAAGAGGATATTTATGGACATTTAGCATAAAGGATTCAAGGGGAATTAATATTTAGCTAACTTGGCTATGTAAATGATAATTTGATACACAAGTAGAAGAAATGAATCAACTATAAGAGAGATTGAAGAGATATAGGTTATATGATATGAATGAATTTATCAAATTATTATTATTGCATGGTGATTGAGGTTTAATAGAGTTGTGATTTAAATGAACTAGCGAAAATAGGAATGATAAGCATATGAATATGAATTCAAGTTTGAAAAATATTTTAGAATTAAAGAATGTGTAAGGAATTGTTTAGAATTAAAATTTTTGGTTATATATTATGGGAACTAGACTAGACTTTAGTGGACTTTTCACTAGAGATTGATAAACAATGTAAGAGGACTAATTTAAACTTAAGAAGATATGTTTCAGATGAGTGTATGGAATTTTGGAGAATATTGAGATTTGCATATGCTATAAGTAGAATTGGCCAATAACAGTTATCAAGCAAGTGTAAATATGACATCTCACGAAAACTTTTATGGTAAGAAATTTAAATCTCTTAATTGTTGGGAGAAAGTAGAAGATGACAAATTAACAGAACTCGAATTAATTTGAGTTACATCTGAAAAGATACTCGTCATGCGAGATATAATCAAACAGTTTTTTATAGACATAAAGGTTATGCAGATATTAAACATAAAGAAATAACATTTTCAAAAAAATGATATGATATTTTTAAAAAGTATCTTTTATGATAAATGTCCTTCCTTTTGGCAAAAGGGGAAAACTAGCCCTAGAAATATATTGGATCATACTCAATAGTTGCAAAGATTTGGGAAATAGCTTACGAGATAGATTTTTTAATGGCTTTTTCTCGTGTAAATCCGACTTTCTACGTGTCCTTATTAAGAGAGTGTATTTTCAATTCATATCACGTGTTAGAGCGACAAGAAGTCAAATGAGTGAATATTTGACATAAAGAAATTCCTATGTTTAAGGTTTGGTGGAGAAACTATCCTATCAACGAGTGCACATTGGAAGTGATGGTTGAGATGCAAGAGAGATACCTTGTCTTTTTCATTCTGAGTGAGATACTCTACCTTATTAATGATTGAACTTGATTTATTTTATATATTCTTTGTTGGTTATATCGTCTTATCTTGTTACTTCTAAAATTTCATGACGAACTTTTATAAGAAGGGGAGAATTCTAATACTGTAACAGTCTATTTTTTAGTGTCGATAATAGTGATTTACTAGTTTGTGAATAATACCATCGGTTCGAGACTTGGTATTATTTCAGTCTGAAAAAATTATTATGCATGTCTAATATTTTATTTAATATTTTTAGAGCATGTTTGCATAATTTAAGTGGATAGAAAGTGTCTTGTAATGCCTTGACTCCAACCATCAGAGGAATTGTCCGCTTTGGATCAAGTCGGTTCCATCCCATACTAGATCGGCAAGACCCGCACGGTTTTGTCCCGCATGGAAACTTTCCAGGAGGTCACCCATCCTAAAATTTCCATCAAGCAAGCACACTTAACTCTGGAGTTATTCCAACTCTCCAGCCATTCCACAAAAAGGTACCTTTGATGATTAGTTACCCCCTTTTTATATATGATCCGATTCATTCATGTATCCCGTATTCCACTACCCTAGCTAATCTGCCACCCTAGAAGCTCACCAGGAGCCCTACTCTACCCGTCCTCTTAGGATCGCTTTGTCGGGTCGGGATGTTACAGGCCCACCAACTTTCACGTGGTTCGTCCTCGAACTATATATCTACTGGAGGGGGTCAAGCTCTGATACCAAATTGTAACTTGGTAAGACCCGCACGATTTTGTCCCGCAGGTGAAATAGGAACTTCCTAGGAGGTCACCCATCCTAGGATTTCTGTCAAGCGAGCATGCTTAACCCTGGAGTTCTTCCAACTCTCCAACCATTTCACTAAAAGGCGCCTCTGATGATTAGTTGCCCCCTTTTCGATATATGATCTAATTCATTCTTGTGTCCCGTATTCCACTACCCTAGCTAGCCTGCCATCCTAGAAGCTCGCTAGGAGCCTTGCTGTACTGGCCCTCTTAGGATCGCTTTGCCGGGTCCGAATGTCACATGTCTCATGAATATTTTTGGAGAATTTAAGTATTTAATTAATAGTTTTTTTTAGTGTAGTATATTGAAAAATTATTTTTATGGAGTTAATTTAATAAATTGGTGGAGTTAAATAATAATTAGAGGAGAATTATTTGGTGAATATTTAGAGCCATTGGATGAGAATACTAGAGACTTTATCCTAGCCATTCAATTGACATAAAATTGGTAGCCAAGTTTGACTTTTCTACTTAAAATCAACACTTATCAAAACACTATTCCATTTTCTCCTTCTCTCTAGTTCAACGTTAACTTCTCTTCTTCTTCTCCTCCATTTTCTTCAATTTCTCTATGTCACGACCCAAAACCGTGGGCCGGACCGGCACTAGGACCTAGGTAAGCTTAAGGCACCCGAGGCCCGTAGTAAGCCTAAACTATCACAACTCATCCCTATTATCATTTGACTATCGGAATAGTAAGCCCATATTATGAC
>CANUEX010150241.1:0-32841 GCA_948099535.1 Jatropha multifida | reverse complement strand
TGAACAATGTCATAATATGGGCCTACTATTCCGATAGTCTAATGATAATAGGGATGGAGTGTGATAGTTTAGGCTTACTACGGGCCTCGGGTGCCTTAAGCTTACCTAGGTCCTAGTGCCGGTCCGGCCCACGGTTTTGGGACGTGACAGGTTCTCATTAAATCAATAGAACTGGCCGGTTTGGTTCAATTTCAGAACAATGCTAAATATAATATTTCATTTAATTTCTTCTTTTTCTAATATTAGTTTTCTTCAATGTATCTTGCACATTATTTATGCTCGTAATTTAATTTTTTATCTATAATATAATATTATAAATGGTCTATAATATTAAAAACTTGAGTTTCTTACCTACACCATTTGCTACTAAAAATGTAATGTATTACACAATAAAATTATTCAATTTCTCAATTATTCATTGATAGCAAAATTGTTCTCCTTAATACAAGGACTAATCATATAATAGTATAAATAAATATTTTTAATAATAAAAAGCACATTAATTTTTCATTGTGATTATAATAAATAGGATTATTTGTTGTTCTATTTATCATTTTCAATTCTTACAGTTTCTGATTAAGCTAAAATTTCAAACTGAGTAAAAATTCTAAAATTATTTTTAAAATAAAATTAATTAAATTAATAGTTCTATGTTATTACTACCTGCATCGTTTTAACTAATTACTCTTTGTAATAGAAAGGAAAAAAATATTAAGACTATCAGATTCTCAGAACGTGCATGCCCACTTAATTTCTAGAGACAGAGCTCTTCTCTTTTTGTTTTTCGTATCTAAAATTTAACAAGATAATAATAATAATAGGAAAAGAAAAGCTGAAAATACAAACCAACGTGAAGTGATATAAAGAAGAGAAAAACCTTAAACTGCTGTTATTATTTAATTCCAAAATCAAACGAATCGAATGATTATTATTATTAGGTTTTTTTTGTAGAGTCGCATAAATTCAAATTAAGTATTTAAATAATAAAATCATAATAAACTCAAAATTCAATTGAAAAAAGAATATTCCACCGAACACAAACTAACGTACATTGCACATAATATGCATGTAGTTATAAAGATAGAAAAACAAAAGTACAAACATACCACAAACCAACGTTAATTGAAAAAAAAAATAAATTAACAAAAATACAAAAGTTAAAAAAAAAAATTCAAAAAATAAGTGTGAAAGAAAGGATCTCGTAAACAAAATGGTTGATTTGTTAGATTTTAAGAGGGAGAGAATAATAAAATAAAATAAATATCTAATTAAATATTTGAATTAATTGGTAATATTTATTTTATTAAGTATTAAACGTAAATTTACAAAGCTCTCACATCTCATTACACACTCACAAACTTAAAATGGAGAATGATTTAAAAAATGCTGAACTACTTGGCTATTTATAGTCAATTTATGATGAACAAAACAAATGACTTTTTCTTTTTGTCAAAGAGCGGTTTCGAACATTGAAAAATTTTTTATCATGTTTTCTTCATTTCTCCTGTCTCTTTTTTTTTTCTTTTTGTCAAATTGTGGGGCCCAACGGGACCTTCACTTTTGACTTTTATTTTTAATTTGTGTTTATTTTTAACACTCTCCCCCAACACAAATTGTATTGGATAATTAATTTCTTGATGCAAATCCTTAAGCAATTGTACCAACCAAGTGCTTTCCTGTGCCGCCATTGTCACTGCTCGATACTCTGCTTTTGTGGTTCAGAGTGACACTGTTTGTTGTCTTTTACTGCACCAAGTAATTGCTCCAAAATCTAGATTAAACATGTAACCCGTTGTTGATCTTCTTGTGTCATAATCACCGGCATAATCAACATCACAATAACCTTCTAATTTATAATCAACTTTGCTCTTGTAAGGTAACCTAAAAGTATTCCTTTAATGCACCTCAAAATTCTTTGAACTGCTTTCAAATGAGGCTTTTTCGGATTTTGCATGACCGGCTTGCTACTCCAACTGCAAATGCGATATTTGATCTTGTTAGTGTCAGATAAATTAAACTTCCAACTATATATCTATACATTTTTGAATCCTCCAATTCTTAGCCTTTCGAAATACTTAGTTTGATGTTTATCTCAATTGAAAGAGCAAGAGGTATACAATTGAGCATTCCATACTTCTGGAGTACCTTTACCCTAAAATCTTTTAAACAACTTTGCATGTGAGAGTAAACATCTCACTCTCTCTATCAAAGTCCTATTCATCCTCTCAACCAAGCCATTCAGTTGCATTGTTTTGGGAAGTGTTGTTTGATGTCGAATACCGTGCTCTTTATAGAAAATGTCGAAGTCCACTATATTCTCCACCATTTTCTGTCCTAATGCACTTTAGCTTCTTGCCTGTCTGTCTCTCAACTAAGTTTAGAAATTGTTTAAAGACTTCTAACACATAATCTTTTGACTTCAATGTGTATACCCAAGTCTTCTTAGAATAGTCATCGAATAAATGTCGTGAAATATCGATTTTCACCATATGACATCATCAATGGTCCGCATAAATCTGAATGCACCAGATGTAACACATTCTTTATTTTGGAAAGGAGTGAAATCTTGAAAGTTGCTCTGTTCTGTATTCCTGCCATACAATCAGGACACTAATCTAAGTGGACTTTATCTAATCCGGATAGCATGTTCTTTCTAACTAGACTTGTCATTCATTTCTCACACATGTAGCCTAGTCGTTATGCCATGATTCAATTGTACTATCATTCTCTGCTACATTCAAAGTGTCTTGGGAGAGTTTCGCATACATCACGTATAACTTTGGGTCTTTTCTTCCTTTGGCTACCACTAAGGAACTTTTGGTGAGTTTCCACTAACCATTTTTGAAGGTGCTACAAAAACCTTTATCATCAAGTTTGCCAACCGAGATTAAATTTGAACACATGTTTTGTATATACACAACATCTTTTAAAATTAATCTTGAACTATTTTTTTTTCTCTAAGCAAATATCTCCCTAACCAATGATTTTTAACAATTTATCGTCTGTCATCTTGACCACACCTAGATTGCTAAGCGTGTAAGATGAAAAGTTTTCTCTTCGACATGTTGCATGAAGAGTAGCCCTACTATCAATCACCTAATTGGTCTCCTAGGTTGCAAGATTAATAGTGTCTTCTATGATAATTTGGAACTCAACAATGACATTAGTTTCATCGTCATTGCTTCCTTCTTTGCTTTACCTTTGTTCTTCTCCTGATCACTTTTGAACTTCCGGCAATATATTTTAATGTGCTGCCTTTTGTCATAGTGATGGCACATAATGTTAGCATATTTATTTGATTTACCTTTGCTCTTGTCTCTTGTATTTGAACTTCTATATTATCCCCTTCCTCTGGACTGGTTACTTCTTTTAGCATCTGCTATAAAAATGTCTGACTGAGATAAAGAGGGATTTTGTGCTCTACATCTCATCTTTTCATTCATAATAACATTTTTAATAAATTTCTATCTAACTTCACCATGTGGTGTACAGTTTGTTACTGATATCTTCAAAGTCTCCCACGACTCTAGCAGGTAAGCACCGTAAGGCATCAAACTTTATGCCCATGCTTGACAGCTAATGGATGATTGTCTGCATTTCACTTAAGTGATCTACTATAGAATTACCTTCTCGGTATTTAAAATTCATCAGTTTTGTCAAATAGAATAATTGGTTATTACCGGATTTTGAGGCATATAGTTTCTCAAGTTTGTTCCTTAATGTCCGAGTATGACTCTTATTACAAATGTGATTATACACATTATCACCGACAAACTATCAAATAAAATTGCAAACTTGCTCGTGCTCAAAAGCCCATTATTCACCAATTTTGTCTTCTGATTTAGTTGTACCAAATACTGGCTGGTGTATTTTTGTTACCATAAGGAGATCTCACGTTTTATTTCTCTATATATAGTAATTCTCATCATTTAGACTGATAATCTTGCTTGTCTTAGCCTCAATAATTTATTTATAAAATTTGATGAATAGTAACTATATAAGCAAATAGTAATCGTATATGTGAACAATGAATAATAACAATATACGTGAATAATAACAGTGGATGTGAACAGTAATAGGCTTAATAGTAATGGACCATGCAAGAGTAATTTCAATAGTAACTATGCACCATAAACTTTGAGTTACTACTTTACTATTTATCACTTTGTTGTTTCTGCAACTACTTTTCGAGCGGACTGCAGTAAAAGATTCATCGTAATTTTCTCTTCATCGTGGTATATTTATTTTCGAAATATATCCACGGATTCGATATCGTTCTCTGACTAACTGGACTTCAAATCAAGTAGTAGTTTAAGAAAAATTCATTTTTGATGTAAAAAGTTAGTCTAGGTTGCAACCACAGTATATGCTTAGAAAAATTCTTGACTATAATACTTGAACTTGCCGAAACCGAGCTTTGATACCACTTGTTGGTTCCGTAATAAAATTAAGAGAATAATTACGGTAACGAAATAATAAAATATGACACACAAAAATTTATGTGGTTCACCCTTAATAGTTTTAGGGCTACGTCCATAGTATAAACTCTGAATATTTCTTTCACCATTAAAAATGGTCGGCTTATAAAGAAATTAATACAAATGTGATAATAGTGACACTCACAGTGTTCTCCAAAACATTCAAAAATAATTTTTTCATTATTTTATCACTCTCCCATTTTAGAAAAACTTTTCCTACACTACATTCTCTCTCTTTTCATTTTTGTGCTTTGGTTCTCTTTTTGCGCTTTTACTTATGATTTGTGCTTCTTGCTTGCACTCTCTCACACACAGACTTATTTATAGGAAAGAAAATAAAGAAAAGTCAAAGAGGTTTGGCGAGGCAATTCACCAATCAAAGAAAAAAAAGAAAAGAAATGAAAAAAAACGTGAGACGGTGCCCACTATAATGAATTTCTTTCCATATTTTTTTTTCTTTTTCTTTTATTTGATGTAGGTCCTATTTGAAGTGGGCACACCATAACAGAAATAATAATAATTAGAATCAAATATCTGCACCAAACTATTTTATCTTTGAAAAATAACCCTAAATGTCATGTTGTAATAGTGAAAAGCAAAAGACAGCCAGTGGTGGTGCCGCCATAGCCATCACTAGATAACGTTTATTCCCATTTCATCCATGAAAATGAACTCATTTTTAATGGGAATTACAGTCTTCTTCTCCCTTGGAGGAGACTAATACTTACAGGGCCAAGGAAGCATATCACGCGGAAGAAGACGAATAGTAGGTTTTATATTATCAGAAACAAGCTGAGTGAGTAAGCCAGCCATGTTTTGTAGCAAATTTAATCATTTTTAAAATTTTTGGACTTTTGTTGAATTATTCAATTATTATCTGATAGGAAATTGAATTGACAAATTAAATTAAAATTTTAACATAGGACGCATTTGAGATAAAAGAAAGCAAATCTTGGAATTCCAATGGGATGTAAACAAACTGAAGCAAAGAAATCCAAAGAACAAGATTAGCATCTAAACCAGCTAGAATAACACATTCTACTGTATCTTTTATTCCTTGCAATACTATTTTCTATTACACACTTCACGTTAACTTTATTCTACAGGTGCAGGAAGGCGTGGTAAAGGAATTAGAATAAGATCTTTTTCTCTTCTAATTACAGCACCAAAAGCCTCATTCATATCAATATCTTCCAACTTTACTCCATTATTTGATGGCTTCCAATCGAAGTGGTTAAGTAAATGTGCAAATGGAAGCTCGACATTGGCCATTCCTAGTGACATTCCGGGGCACATTCTTTTTCTAGCACCAAATAGAATAAGTTCAAAATCAATTCCATTATAATTAACACAACTATTAATAAATCTTTCTGGATAAAACTTTTCAGGTTCAGTAAAATAATTGGGATCTCTTCCAATAGCCCATACATTGACAAGAATTTCACTTTTGAGTTCTATACAATATCCATCAATCTCATATCTGGCATTACATTCTCTTGGAACAAATGGCGTTGGAGGATGTAATCTCAAAGTTTCTTTGATGATAGATTTCAAGAATTTTAATTCCTTAAGATCTGTTTCATCAGTACTGTTCCCTTTTTGACTAAAAAACTGCCTCACTTCTTCTTGTGCCTTTTTCATTATTCTCGGATTCTTCAATGTTTCTGCCATTGCCCACTCCAAAATTGCTGATGATGTGTCTTTCCCGGCAGTGATCATGTCCTAAAACAGTAAAATTAAAGCAGAATTAGGAATCTTTACTGTACTTAAGAACTTAATTAAACGTATAGTTTCACTCACCAAGATGGTTGCTTTGATGCTGTCGTTTGTTAATGGGATGTCAAAGTTTCCTTGTCGTTGAAGATCCAAAAGAACACCTAAAAGATTATCAGTTTCAACAATCTTGCAAGATTTATTTTCATTTACGATGTTTTCAAGAATCTTATCAGCTTCTTTTTGCACCCTTTTAAGCCTACCGCTTGTTCCATTTATCATATGCAGAAACTTAAGAGGTAATATATCAACAACACTAAAACCTCCTACAGCTTCATTAAACTCTTCCATAATGTATTTCAAATCTTCTTCTCTTATACCTTTTTCACCCACACTGGTTCTTGCAATTATTTTATTTGTTAAGAAACTATCATCTTGCTAAGATTTATCGGAGTTCCAGCTTTCAAAAAAATAGATCTAATAAATTTTGATACCTCATCTTGTCTAATTGATCTGAATGATTTAACCCGTTGTGTACTTAACATAGATGAAATACAAATATTTCGCATTTGCTTCCAATGATCTCCATGTGGTGCAAATGCAATATCCTGACGATTATAAAACAAGATATTTGTAACCTCAGCTCGAGGTCTATCAAGAAAGTTGTCTTCATCCGTTTTCAGAATTCGCTTGGCTAGTTCTGCTGATGATATTACTACGGCAGAAACTTGACCGAATTGCAGCCGCATAACTGGGCCATAAGTCTTGGCTAAGTTACGCAGGCAGCGGTGGGGCAAGGAGCCATGAAGTTGGTGAATGTTACCTATCAAGGGTAATTTCCATGGCCCTGGAGGAGGAAGTTTTGAACTGGTTTTTGACTTGTTACGAAATATATCTTCAATAATATGAAGATGAAGAAAATGGAAGTTGAAAAGACTGAAATATAAGGGAATTCTTGCTTCATGGTAAGGAAAACAAGGCAAGGTTGCCTCTGGATTTATTGATATGAAACTTATTGGGCTATATTTATTTATATATTCCAAAAACTTTCAATATATAGTAGGAAGGAGAAAGTAAACACGACGCAAAGAAAATGCCCAAGCTAGCTATTTTTTCATCAAATGGTACGAGAATTTAAAAAAAAAAAAAGAAAAAACCAAAAAACCAAAAAATTGAATGGATGGTCGCGGAAAGATGCGACGTAGGAAAGGGTCATTGTCATTGAAGCCATATGCTAAACTTGAAACTTTAATTTAAAAAATATCACACCTAAACAATTAAAATAATGTCAATTTTATTAGCGATTTATTTATTTGTCCCTTTACCTTATGTTCTATTCTATGTAATATCAAATATCAAATTATACTGCACTACGTAGGATGTATACACAGAAAATACTTACCTAAACCAGGTTTAGATCCAAAATCAAACAAATAAAATTAAATTTTTTTTTAAAGTATTCTAATTTTATTTTTTTAAAAATTTTTAATTAAAAATACTCTCACCTCAATAAAAATAGCTACAATAAATTTGATTCTTGAATTTATCGACTATTCCCTTTTTTTTTTTTGTCTTGCGTATGTGTTTTTTTCGATCTAATACAAAAGAGAGATCTGAGAAATCGGTTTTGCTTACAAGGGTTAAATATACAGAGGCTCTGGTAAAAAAAAAAGAAAACAAAAATGTTAATATATAATAATAAATTATTCTAATTAAATAAATAGAACTCTAAATAAGAAGTTAATCAGGATTCAGAATCTTTATTTGATACAGACTATTCGGACTCCACTATATATACACTAAATATACCCTAAAATCGGATTAATCACAATCATTATTCTCTTTCAAATTTTTGAGAATTTAACAATTGATACGGTGAGCGTCTGCGGTAATAACAATAATAATAAAAAATAACTCTATATTGATCTTATTTTACTTTTTCATATCATATGTATCAAGTTCTGCATTAACATATATCTTAATCGAATCAGTAAATTTATTGCGCAACAATAGTAATTCGGGTGAATGCTAATTATGGAATACGTAATATTATTATATAATTTTTCCAATAATTGTTACCGAATGATTTGCATATTTTATATATGTCTACTGCGCTTTTGGCGATCAAGGAAGGACCAAGAGCAACATACTTTTGCAAATTAATTATATTTTAAACTTTTAATTGAAATATTAATATTCTGTTAACAATTTGTAATTTAACTCCCCCGATTTGTTTATTATTCAACTTAATTGATTCAAATTGCGGATTGGTCCTCAGTAACTTTAATTCAATACCTGTCTGTATTGGAGTACCTGATTTTGTTGCATAAACCCAAACATTTTATGGGCAAATACCAGACCACCGCTGCAGCGCCAGCAGCTCCTCAGGCCACCATACCTCAACCTCCTCTCATGTCGCTCTCCAGAGAGGCAGCAGCATCAGCGCCTTGAGCGCCATAATCCAGTCCCTCGTCTTCCCCAGCAGCTTCGAAACCGCCGCCACACGTGCGCGCGCCTTGACGTCGCGCCATCTCTCTTTCTCTCTCTTCGATCCAGTAATCCAACTGTTTTCAGCTACCATTAGTCGAGAAAGTCTCCTCAGATCGCCTCTCCGTCGAGCACCGACACCGTTTCTGGCCAAATAAAAATCCGACAATATGTGTGGGCTCGTTTTCCTTTTCACTTGGATTTCAATTCCACCTATCCAGATTTAGAATGTGCTGTCCACCGAAACGCAAGCAAAGTATTTTAAGGAGTACAAGAAAAGGCTAGAGTCTGCAAAAGAAAAGAGCAGAAAACCATATAAAGAAAGCTCTGATTATCATTGGTTGTGGCACTAATGACTTTGTTGTTAATTATTTAACTCTACCTATTCGACGAAAAACCTTCACTATTTCAGCTTACCAGCAGTTTATCTTGCATAAATCTCTGCAATTCGTACAGGTTTGACTCCTCTTTCTTATTTTTATTTTATTGTATTCATTGCATAGCTAGAGGAGCGAGTTATTTATTTGGCTGATATTTATGATATAAAAAATGATGTTGTGGTTTCGTGCACCTGTATGTATTGCCTTGCTAGCGTATCTAGATTCAGGCATGCTTCAACACCATCAATCCTTATTTCTTTGCTCTTTTCTTCCCCTTTTTTGTGCGTAATCTGTTGCTTGTCGATTTATTCACTTGGCATATAAACTCAAAACTGAATTTTAATAATCAATTTGAATAGAATAATAAGAAGTAGCCATGGCATAAATTAGCTGAAATAATGAAAAAAAAAACTTTACTTTAATACAGCTCTGAATTAAGTAATTAAAAAAAATATAGGATTGAAAATAAGTCTAATTCATGCACTTTTTGGCTATGCAACCCTCCAAGCTCTCGTTTGATATTTCCAAATGCAAAGTTTGATATTTCCTTGATCATAAGCTCCTTATTTGCCTTTTGTTTTCACATCGTTTTCTGCTGGGTTCTAGTGTTCTATTTAGAACATGGTAATCTTGGTGTTGCGTTTTTCAATTAGTATATGTTATTGGTTAAATGTGATTTCACTTGCATTCTACAGTATCAAAGTTTTGCTAAATTTCGCTATTTGTAGTTTCATGGTTGTGGAATGAATCCTTGATTAGTTGTTTAAATTCTACTATCATGATTAGGATTCTAGATCATGCTACCACAGAGATGTTTGAAAATACGGTCATTTGGAAATTCAGTAATGTATTTTTCTAGAAAATAGGGCATGACTAGGAAATGGGCCATGTATATGTTTGACAAAACATTTCAACTAGTACCTTGTAACATGCATGGGATATGATGTACGTAGTTAACCGCGTGGATCATATGTGATGTTGGACTGATATCTTTCAGGATAACATTTAGCATTGGACTCATTCCACCATTTGGCAATAAAGTCTCTGACTTGAGCATTATCTACTGTTTATCTAACAAATTTTACCTGGACATGAATGAATTTTGCTGCTTATGAACGTACATGACACAAGTTCATGAAAGCATTGCTTATTTGCCTATTTGTGGTGGTTCCCTGACTTCCAAATGTTGGCAAGCATTCTAGTGTTAATTCATCTTTGCTCTTTGATAAATGTTATTTTCTTTTTTATTATATTAATTAATGTTTAGCATCATTTCGAGCACACAACAGAAATTGCACGGGCAGTGGCCACCATTCTCCTCTAATTTTGGAACCCTAACCCTAGATATTCTTATTTTGAATTTTTGATTATTGGGTTGCAACAAAAGAGCAAAGCAACAATATATGTTTTATCTTCTTTATGTGGATGAGAGGATGGTAAGTTACCACAATTAGTAATAATAAGTTGACTATATTTATTCTCTCCATATTTAGTGAAGCAATCTTATTAACTAATTTGTTGCCTTTTACTCTGTCTATTATGATAAAAGCACAGGAACACAACCAAATGGAAGTCAATAAATTTGGATTTAAGTAGATATATGCAGTTCACCAAAAGCCTAAGCGGCCCATACACAGTCCACTAAAGGCCTAAGCGGCCCATACACAGTCCACCCATTTGGACATTTCTCTAAAGGCCTAAGCGGCCTGTAGATAGTCCATTTCTAAACGGCCTGTAGACAGTCCATCCATTCGGACACTTCTCCAGAGGCCTAAGCAGCCCATAGACAGTCTATCCGTTCGGACATTTTCCCCAGAGGCCTAAGCGGCCCATAGACAGTCCATCTGATTGGACATTTTCTCCAGAGGCCTAAGCAGCCCATAGACAGTCCAACCGCTCGGACATTTCTCCAGAGGCCTAAGTGGCCCTAGTTCTCTGTTTAATGGGATAGTTTTCCAAAAGCCTAAGCAGGCCCAGTTTCTCGATTTGATAGAACAGTTCGCCAGAGGTAATCTAAACAACCCAACCTAATCTTTTGAATCTACAAGTTGAGGTACACAACTTAACTAGCACAATTGATAAGTCATTATTATCTATTGAAGTGAAAACTCCCTAAACATGTATTATAGATAAAATCGTCAGTCTGAATAAATCATTAATTTGTGAAGACATTATTTGCTAAATATATTTAGATCGCTCAACATTTTAAACAATGATATGTTTGGACAATAAAAGAACAAATAAAAAAGCTAAGTCAGACAATAAAAGAACAAATAAAAAAGATAAGTAAATAAAGAAGACTACAAATTAGAAACTCTCTCTCTCCATTAAGTTCAAATTTTTTATATTAACAGTTACAAAATTTCTACAATAATGTTATAAATAAAAAACGCTCTACGACTATTACATTTGGACATAAATGATTAAATAACTGATGGAGGACTACTCGGTTCTCTTCTTGTCTCACATGCTCTCGTATTCATAGTCTCTCTGTTGTATCAATTTCCATTTTTATTTTTATTAAAATTAATTAAATGAAATTTGAGATAAAATAAAAAAGAAGGAAGATGGACAAAAGCTTACTTTGCATTTTTCCTTTTATCAATTTCCATTTTTCTTTTGTAACGCCATGATCAACAAGTTTCCATGAAATCTTCGATTTTTTTTTTCCTGGGAAAGTATAATACTGCACTTTTAATGGATCAGTATTTGTAGAAGTTTCTGAATTTCTAAATTTTATTCTAAGCCATTTTATTTTTAGCATTGAAGTTGAATTTCAATTATTATTATTATAATCTCATTATACCAAATTTATTAATAATTATTAGAATTATAGTTGTTTGCATTTGTGAGACAGTTTCCATCGTCTTGATATTTTTTATATATTTAAAATTATTTTATTTTAGGTTAACTTTCTCAATTTGTTTTTAGATTAATTTTATTAAAAAATGTATAAATTAAAAAGAAAAATTAAAATATTTAAAATTATGGAAATTTTTCAACAGATAAGTAGAAATGGATTTTGAAACGGAACTGAGGTGGACTTTTGCCAACTACAAGCTTAGAAACGAAATATAATATAGCAAGGAATTAAAAATAGATTAGCGGCGTTAAAATTTTGATTGCATTTTTATTAGAGGTTAGAAACAGATTACAGATTAGAAACGGATTTAGAGACAAATGAAAACGTGTTTCAAATGAAATTCACTGCCGAAAGATCAGAGCTTAGAAACAGAATAACAGGATACCAGCGGCGGACAGATCCGTCCCATTTTAGAAACGGATATTTCCGTTTCTATTAAGTGATTTTCTTGGAGTGTGTTAAAGTATTTTTGCCGAAAATAAAATGATGTTTTTACACTCCATTTGATATAAATAAATTTAAAATATGGAATTTATTTGTACGCAAAATTTTCCTGTTTGGAATAGATTCAACAATTGAAATTCATTTGTTTTTATTCCTAAATATCCTTAGCATAATAGTTTTAGAAGGCTGGAAGGATGGATATTTTTATCATAAAGTTTTGAATTATTTATTATAGAATTCATTTGGAAATTTCATATTTTTTGTTAGAATTTGATTTAATTATATTCAAAACCATAGGATTGAATTCATAGAATTTAACTCTTCATTCCTTTTCACACAAAACACAAAAATTTAGATTTTATAAATAAATTTCATGAATGTGAGAGCTACCTAACTTGGTAATCACGCAAAAAAAAAAAAGGGAAAATTTAAATTATCTTGAATTTAATAATCAGAAAAAAATGGATACTAATTTTTTTATTGGAAATTAATTCATGTTTCACATTGATTTTAAAAAAAGAAACAAAGTAACAGTAAATAGTATGAATTTCTACTTTAATTTTTACTAAAGGTGATTTACATTAAATTATTAAAATATATAAATTAATTTAAGAATAATCAATTTAAATATATAGATAAATGGAAGAATAAATTTTCATTAGGCTTACAGTTCGGTACCAACACTAAAAAAGATGAAATAATAATTATCTAGTTAGTTTCTATCAATATTAAATAATTTCAAATAAATAAATTAAACCAAGATAATTCAAGGAATAATATTAATTTTAATAGATGTACAACGTTCATTCTTGAGTAACTAAGCACACGTATTGTTTCACTTTGAAAAGGTTCAAGCCAAACTGTCCGCCCGGAATGCAAAACAACTTTCTTTTGCAGGGAGAGTTACTTTGCCAATTCTGTTTTGTCTTCTATTCCTTTTTATGCTATGTAGCCATGAGGTTGCCTAAAGGGATTTGTCAAGAAGTGGAGAAGGTGTCTCGCTCCTTCATTTGGGATTTGGTAGCGGGAGAAAGAAAGATGGCTTTAGTTCCCTGGTCGACGTTTAGTTGCCCTAAGGATAAAAGGGGTTTGGGGTTTTGCAGCATGGAAAGAATGAATTATGCTTTTCTTTTGAAGTTGGGATGGGGTCTAATTAATAATTCCTCTACTTTATGGGTCTCAGTGTTAAGATGAAAATATAAGATAATAATGTCTTCTATCCCTTAGGAGCTTCCTGGTTCTCATGTTTCAGTATTATGGAAAGGACTTCAAGCTGTTTGGCCTTCTCTCCTCCCTTTTATCGATTGGTCGATAGGTTTGGTATTATGGTTAAATTTTGAACTGATCATTGGTCATTAGTGAAGGTAGGCTTTGTGATGTTGCTGTGAGAGCTATTCCTGAGTTTATGTTGGAGGATGAGGTTAGCTTGAATGTCACACCTGGGCACAGTTGGGATTGGGCGAAGTTTGAAGCTTCATTTCTAATTCCTCTAAGCTTTCCATTAAGATCCTTAAGCCACTTCACTTTGGGGCATGGATTGACTCTTTTTTTTTTGCATCTGTTGTCTTCCGGAAAGTTCACTGTGAAATTTGCTTATGAGTCTCTTATCGCCCCTGCATAACGGTCTTCTAATCTCGACTGGAAGTTGATTTGGAAATGGTTAGGCCCTCAGAGAGTTAAAACGTTTCTTTAGACTATTCTCCATGGCCGGTTGCTGACTAATGTCAAGAGACAGCGACGACATTTGGCAGTTAATTCTTTGTCCTTTATGCTTAATGGCGCTTGAGTCGCTTTGTCATTTTTTATGAGACTGTCTTGTAGCTAAAGCTGTTTGGTGTAGATTTATACCAGTGAGCTCAAGTAATGTGTTCTTTTAGCCTCCTTTTATTTTTGAAAGCTGGGTTTCAGCAGAATTTAGGTGTTCGTAACGAGATGGTAGAAAGGGTTCCTTAGAATGTGTTTTTTGGGATTTTTTGCTGGAAAATTTGGAAATATAGGAATCGAGTGGTGTTCAAGAGAGCTGTTATCGATGTTGATCATTTGGTCAGGGACGGAGTGGCTTTTGTTGGTCACGGTTTACTAGAAGCCGATGCTGGTTTTGACTCATTTGGTTCCAAGTTCTGCTGTCATGTTGGCTTGGTCCCCCCCCCCCCCCCCCCCAACCTTCTAGTTGGTTTAAACTTAATACAAATGGAGCTGTCATAGGGGTTAGTTTGCCTTAGGCCGTGGTTTGATTCGAGACAGTAAAGGCCATTGGGAATTGAGGGAGATGCTCTGTACTAATGGCTGAGTTGAGAGGTTTGTATTATGGTGTTAAGCTTGGTAAGATTGTTGGAATTTCTAATTTGCTTATGGAGTGCGACTACAAGCTGGTTGTCGATTGGGTTACTTCAGCTGCTGCTACTCTTAACCACTGGGGTGGTTCACTTAGTTAAGGACCTTTTAGCCTCAAGTTGGGACATAAGGGTTGGCCACATTTACCATGAATGTAACTTCAGTGCTGATTGGTTGGCAACGTGGGCTGCTTCTTTCCCTCTCTGTGTCCACTCCTGGTTTGGTTAGTTTATTAAATCATGATATTGTTGGTGTTGCGTATGGTAGGACAGTTTAGTGCCTTTTGAACTTTAATGTACCAAAAAATTATCTCCTTTTAAGCATAAAATATAATTTGCTCCCATTTATATGTCAACATAAAGTAAAAAAAAAAAGATTCATATATAAAAAATTAACGAATTGTGCGCCCAAAATATTTTATTTACATTATCATATTGAATTTCTTTTGTAAAATCCTGGTTTTCCTGACATCTATTTGAGATGAATTCAACTGAGTCTTATGTCTTTCCTTCTTCTATCCATATTCATAGTCCCAAAATCAAATTTGTCTTCATCCACCATTTTGATAGCTCTCATCTTGACTGCTTGACCTTCTAGAGCTCATTGAACCTGAAAACTGTTTCGAAACTCCTTGAATTTACTATAGTACTCTTAAGTCTAAGCTTTTCTTTTTAAAGAAACAAAAACGAAACACCAAACTAATTCAATTAATCATCTAACCCCCATGAAAATTAAATTTTAAATATTTTAAAAGGCCCAATTATCAATTTATCTATTTAACAAATTTTAAAAATTAACTTTTAGAAAATATACACCCAATTGAATGGTAAAAAAATAAAAAAATTTGTAAAAAAAAGATAAATGCAATAGTGATCATAAGAAAAATTTTGAATTTTCTCTTTGTTTCAGCTTTCATATAGATATATAGATTATTATTAATATTAAAAATTGAACCATCAAACTATACACAAGAATTTGCAAGAAACAAAAATATCATACCTTATTATTATCTAACAACCACTATTTACAAACTATCATTGAAGCCTCAAATCCCAAAAGCCGATTTCCAAATGGTCTCTCAGTTGGATACTAAAACACTGAGCTATTAACTTATGAAATGGCTATGGACTAGACTAAGAGGATTGTGCTATGTGAAAGACCAAACCGCCGAAGAAGTGGAGACTAAGCCTGATAAAAGCCCAACAATGAGAGCACCATTATAAGTAGTTGGTTCAGCTTGTATTATGTTTCTTCGAGAGTCGTTATAGATTTCATTAAGGAAAGGGCCACCAACTAGAGCTCCAACGGCTATATTTGGATTAGGATTAGGAGAGTCAAGCCATTCAAATCCATCTTTACACCCAGTTTTGGCATCAACAGGAATGGATGATCCTCTATGGTGTACATATTGAGGGTACTCATTTCCGTACCCAACGAGAAAACTCATTTCCATAGGATTCTTTCCCAAGATATAATCTGCCTGAAAGTGTTTGTAGTATCATGATATTGGCGATTTAAATGAAAATATTGTAATTTTTGTGTAAATATAAGAATTTTTGCACCTGTGAAAGGGCGAAACTTCGAAGGTCAGTTGAACTATAGAATATTCCACTACAGTACAGAGTTGGAATATCGGAAGCCACCATGTAATCACTGAACAGAAGAGCTATAAATGCAGAGGCAACAGAATATTGCAGAGAATTCCATTTTACAACCCATATCAGTCCGTCTGCATTACAAGAATATGCATCAATAAATATTACTGATGAGCAACTTGTATTTTTGTTTTGAATAATATCAGCAAAAGAATGAATAATTACTTTTTGTTCTGCTAGATGTGGCTGTAGGTGAATCTGGAAGAAGTCCACAAATGAAGGCCTCAGCTGTTTCTCTGTACATTTGAAGCTCAAGATTCTCCTCCATTGACATCCCTTCTGCACCAAACATGTTTATCCTGGAAAGCAAAACCTGCTCCGAAAACCCCATCACTATTTGATTAAAGGTCATTAAAGTTTATTTGTAAGGTGAACTTTGCATTTTTTTTGTCTGATCATACAAATTTAAAAACAGCTTAATAAGCTTCCAAACTGTTTTTTCTGATGGCATCTAAAACGCTAGTTTGAACGTCAATGCAAAATAGACTCAAGACATGTACCTGAACTCCAACATGCTTGTCATCCCAAGTAAACCAAGTTGGATTTCCCCAGTAAGAGAATTCCTCTCCATTCATTTCAGTTACATATCTTAGGTATGATTTATCGGCAGTTGCGTGGTAAAGCCAAGCAGCTGCCCATAAGAGTTCATCTCCATATCCAGAAGAATTGTAAAATGTCTGAACTTGGGGAATGCTCACACTATAAGAACCTCTATAAGTATCAGCAAAATAAAAAAGTTGCTGAGAGTGTTCTAGGAGCAAAGTAGAGTAGGAAGAGTTTATTTTCTTAAAAACAAGAGATGCTGATGCCATTGCAGCTGCAGTTTCTGCTGCAACATCAGATCCTGGGAAAGAAGTATTAACTTGCAGAAGTGGTCTTTCCTCTGTCATGGTTTCTGGTCTTTGCCAACAACTATGATCCAAGTCAGGATCACCAGCCTTTAAACAAACAAAATGTACATCATGTTTGGTTTAAATCAATGTGAAATTTCATTTAATATCCATAGAGTTGAATTATATTGATTAAAACATGAAGACTAACCTGAACATATAGAACATCTGGTGAAGGATGAGCGTTGATAAGATAATCAGTGATCCACTTCAGAGAATCTTGAGCATACTCCAGCTGCTTCACTCTATCCATTTGATCTCCATATTCAAGAATAGCCCAAGACAACATGGTTGCAGTGAAAGCCATTGGAAAACCAAATTTGATGAGATCCCCAGCATCATACGTTCCTTTTGATAAATCCAAACCCTGTTGTTTTCCATCTTGCAACCCTGAATCTCCTCTCCAAGTAATCCTGTTATCCACCAATTTCCCAGCTGCAACGAGAATTTGCATCACAGATTACATTGAAATCTTCACTCCAATGGAAAATGTCAAACAAAGCAAAAAAAATGTGCAATATTATAACCATAAGATAAGTTATCACAACACTCTTAAGGTTTACATAATTTGAATATTGGTCTATTTTGTTATTTCCTATTTGTAAAATTACAAATCTTTCACTACATTTTAGATTATATGACAATTTGGTCCGTAAAATTTTAAAATATGGTATATTTTAGTCCTACAGTGAGTGTATTGCACAAAACACTAAGGAGTAGAGACCCTTAAAATCTTTATTCTTAAAAGGAAAAATTACAATGCGATCCCTATAGTTTATAAAATATAACTATTTCGTCCATACTTTTTTTAAAATATGCTAATTTGTCTCTATATTTTGCTTCTATTGCACTATTAAGTCATTCTGTTCAATTTTTGCATCTTTTCTGTTAAGTTAAAAAGAAAACACAAAAGTCAAAAGAGAGTTACTAAAATATTATATCAAAAAATTATAACAGATTTCTTATTGTTTAAAAAATACAATTAATCTGTACTTTTAAAAATAAAAGCGATATTTTCATCATTTTATAAGATATTTAATAAAAAAAATATAAAAAATATACGAAAGAACCTCATAGACGATGAAAGTATATTATAAGGACATTTTAGTTTATTTCTTAAAAGATAGAGATAAAATAGTTATATTTCGCAAACTACAGATATCGTAATGTAATTTTTTCTTTTTAAAATAGAGGCACTAAATAGTAATTTACCAAATATAAGTTAGGTAGCTAGTTGACAAGCAACTTACACTTCTGTACGTCAAAGAACTGCAGCGCTACCTCAAGAGCATCAGCATATTTCTTGACAATGGCTCCATTGTGATGTGAACTTTTCTTTAAGTGATCAAAGCTTCTTAAAATTGTATACCCAGCTGCTATTAAAACCATAACACCAATCAACAAAACCAACAACCACCAACCCCAACCTTTGAATTTTGCCTCCTCTGCCTGATTCCAAACTGTGAATTTGTTAGCTTCTGTTTGTTTACTTTCCATTGGAATTTCAAGATTTGATTGCTTTTATCACAAATGCTTCATATGTTAAAGAAAGTAAAAGAAAAAAGGAGATTCAACTGAAAGAGTAAAACAGAACTTGCAATTTGCACGTTAGCTTGAAACTATAATGGACAAAAGAACAGTTTCAGTTCTTGAACAACTGATAGTCTGATGAATTAAGGGATTTGATTTCATGGGAATTGGAGGTTTTCCAACTCCCCCTCTGCACAATATATGTGCGGGAATTTGGATGATTGTGAATTTGTTGACCGCCGTTGGATTCCGTTGGGTCATGGGGACGTGGAGGGTCAGGATGCGGCCGGAAAATGAGACCGTTGTTAATACTTTGCGTCAGAACGACAGCCTTGTCGTATGTATCATTTTTATAACTAGCTAAAATGGACTATCTGTGTTGTTTTGTCATTTTCTGTTGCAACTTAGGAGGGAATAATTACTGCTTAATGTTCTCATAGGCCATAACGCAAACGCCTGACGTGCGTTCAATAGAAACTTGTACAATATTTAGATCCTTAGCCTTTAATATACTCATGATCTTTCCTTAATATCATATTTTCTTAGGAACCAAACAAAGTTTTGGGCATTCATGAATCAAATCCAAATAATGAGGATTTTTTGGCTTATTTGCTAGGTTTATAATTGGTATTACATTGTTGGCATATTAAATTGAGCGGTCAATTGTGATGTAACCATAAGTCTATTTATAGATCTTGAATTAAAAAAAAAAACTCTTCAATGCATATTAATTTAGAATAGAATTTTAGAATAATGTGTATTAATTTTTTAAAATTATATCTAATTAAAATAAAATCTATAGGTTCAGGGCCAAGAAAAAATAATTTGAGCGGGAAAAGATGAAGGAAAAAAAAATTAAATTAATAAAAAAAAAATTAAATAACTGAGTCAAATTATCTAACAAACCCTTAAAAATAAAGGGTGTGGTTGAGGGTGTTTACCTGTGTTTTTTTTTTTCCCACATCAATTTAATAGACTAAATAGATAATAGGATTGAAAAAAATTTCCTTTTTTTAACTTTTAACTTTTCTGATTTTACAATTAAATAAGCTACAATAAATTTTCGCATTGGAATTGCTCTTAGTTTGAGGTCTGGGCCTGCAAATTCTATGGCCCATTGCATTTCTGATTACAAATTTTGTGCAAAAAGCTTGACCGTAATGCAAAATAAATGGTTATGTGGACTTTTAGTTTCAAAAATATTTTGAACATGGAAATGTGGTACTATGAATAGAGTTATTTATAGAAAATTTTAGAACTTTTTTCTTTTATTTAAATGCAGAATTCAATTTTAGAAATTCAATTATGTAAAATTGATTATAATTAAAATTTTTATTAAATTTGGTGGAATTTGAAATGAATTCCACAAAACTTACATAAGATTATTTATAAGACTAAAATACCCTTATGATATATATAATATATATAAATTCAATAAACAAAAGATTTTTTTTTACTTGAATTAAAAATTATTATTCCTAAATAATTAGATTTTAGAGTAGTTTAGCAAATTAGAACAAATGAAATTCAATTTTGAAATATTACCAAACAGCCATAATGTTGAATTCAGTTGAATTCTACATTTTAGGTTGTATCAACCTAAACACCGGAATTCATCTCAAATGAATTCTACAAATCAAATCGAATTCAACTAAACACTACTTACGCTTTGTTTGCTATAAATAAATTTAAAATATAAAATTTATTTATAAATGAATTATTCATATTTGATATGATTAGTTCAAAATATGTAATTCAATTAAATTTCATGTAAATATGTATGAAATAAATTCAGAACTGAAAATTCATTTGCTTTTGTTTTTTAAAATATCTTCGAAATGATAATTTTACAATAATAAATGCCAATTATATTTATATTATGCTATATAATTCTTTTATACTTTTATTAAAATAAATATATAAAATAAAATATTAATAAAATTATTGCATTTAATTTAGTGATGAATGCATATTTAATTTAAATTTCTCTCCTCAATTGTAAAAAAAAAGCTTAAAATATTAAATATTATATCAAAATTATTAAAATAAAAAACACAATAATAGAAAAATATTTTTCTAAAATAAAATTTTAGATGGTTTCAGTCAAGTTTGATAAATAAGTAAAAAATTGAAAATTTGGTTTTATAGAAGGGGAATGGTAGTTTTGTCGTAAAAAGTTAGATAGTTTAGTTTTGTAGAATTCATTTGGAAATTTTAACTATTTTTATGAAATTTAATGTAATTATGTTTAATTTCATAAAATTGAATTCTTAAAATTGAAATCTATATTTTTTTTTCATACTAAATACGAAAATATGGATTTTTAAATGAATTTTATAAAATTTTTTGTGAAATTTATTTGTTAAAAAAAGGGTTAATGTGTCAATTAGAAATTGATAATCCATTTTCGTGATTGTGCCACACATTGAATTGAGAACTCAAAGTTGTGGGGTATTTGAATGCTTCATTGAAGCATCTTTCGTACTCTTATGCTGTGATGCCCATTTTTGGTAGATTTCTTATTGAATTTCAGTTCAGTGTTTTGAAATTAATTCTTGACCTTTCGAGAAATAAAAAAAGACACAGAGGACCCAATTGACCTCTTCTTCTCTATCTGCACCACCTTTTCTTGAATTCTTGTCTCTTCTTTCAAACTCTTCTGCTACCAACATAGCAATATCTGTCATAAGACATGAGAATATAACTTACGGTTTAGTTATTTGTTGTCAGGGACGGACGCACATAGGGCCTAAAGGGTCCTGGCCCTTCCAATTTAAAAAAAAAAAAAAATCAATTTTTAGTGTTGAAAAAATTGAAAAAAATATTTTGGTTTAGTCCCTTCATTAATCAAAATTATAGTTTGAGCCCACAATGTCTTCGTTTTATACAATGCTAAGTGAAGAGTTCACAGTCACACAAATAAATAAATGAACATGGAATATTGTTGAATTGAATATTGTTAAGGTTTTTATATGAGGATTAAGGATTTTTTTTTTTTTGGTTTGTGATTAAGAAAATAATTAATTCTCCTAAATTATAACAATAAAAATAGTAATTTAATCAAATTATTCTTTATTATCAAATCAAAAATAAATTTTGAAAATGGTTATTGTATTTAATATAAATAACGATAAATGAAAAAAAATATTTTATTATTCTTTAAAATACTCAAAATGATTATATTTTGGAATAAAACAGTCATCTTAAAACAATTTATATTTTTCATAAAAAATGAGTACTAGTTGCTTTAGATATTTGTATTAGAAAAGTATTATTTATCGAATTTAGTTTATATTATTTCAAACGAAAAATATAATTAGCCCAATTAGGCATATTGTGGGCAAAATTTGCTGCATTAAATCTATGGCTCAATGTATAAATATCCGTAAAAAATCTTATAATATCCTCAATTTTTATTTTTTACTTTGATCTATTGAACATGTCAATTTTTAAAATTTTATCAATTAAATACTTCAATTTATAAAATTATTCTATTGAATACTCATTCATATTTCTAAATTTGAATTAATTAAACACTTATTAGATAGTTGAAAAATATGAAAAAATTATTGTCACAAAGATCATATTAACCACATATTAAGTGAATATTTTGCATATAAATACCAAAAACACTGAAAAAAAATTATTATTAATATAGAAAGGGATAAAATTGTAATTTCACATAAAAGTTATTAATCTATCCAGTTAAAACCTTATTCTTTTATTAACTTTTTTTAAAAAGTGATAGAAGTACCTTTTTATTTGCATTTTCATCCTTAATTATAATTCAGAGTGTTATCGCTATAAAATGACGAAATTAGAATAAAATTAACAGAAAAGTTAAAATAAACTGAAATCGCAAAAATTCATAAAATTCAGAGTATTCTTATATATTATGCCTTTCAAAGTATTTATCCAAAACTTGTAGAGCCAATCTTATTGGTGGTTTCTTAGCAATCTTACAATTTCCTTTTCTCTTAACAAAAACATAAACAAAACAAAAAATAATTTGCTTAAGAAACAACCAATTTTGTTTGTAGTTTCTTGAGTAATTTTACTCTTTGCTTTTTATTAACTAAAAGTAAAAAATAATTAAAAATAATTTGCTAAAGTAACTGCCAGCTGCCAATCTTTCTTTACCAATTCTTCTCTTCCCTTCTCGGCAACTTCCATGGCAGCTAAGAAAATTTTGATAAACCATCACCCCACTTAATTGTTAGTGGACAAGTAAGATTCCATTAAGGCAAAGCCATGTCAAAACTTCGCTTCACTTTATCCAACACCCTCCAAGCACTGGGCTTTCTGGTTGCTTTAATTATACAGCCACTGACCTAATGTTTACCTAACTAAATAAAAAAAAAAAGCTTAATATATAGTTTGCCTCAACTCTAAATTTTAATATAATGTCATTCCAATTTGATTTTTATATTAATTTTATATTAATTTTTAATTTTTTTTCGATTCTACTCCTATTTGATTTTATACCGATTTCATTTTGAATTTTCATTTTGAATTTTTACATTTTATTACAATAACATCTTAAATTATAATTAAAACTTAAATTATAAAAAATATATTCACTCTTGGATTTAGATTAACTTAATATATTTATGTGAATAAAGAAGTATGAGTTAATAGTAAAGACTATCTCTATTATTATTTTTTATATTTTTAAATTGTTTCTTTAATTGATAATAAATTATATTTAAAAATTAAATTTTTATACACAAATTTTTTTTAAAAAAATTATAATATAATTATATTTTATATTCTATTTTGATAAATAAATGTTACAATTTCTAATAGTTTATGAGTAAAATAAATTGATAGTAACTTTTATAATTATTTTAAAATATCACTTATTATCAATAAAATAAAGAATTTAAAAATTTTAGTTACTATTGTCCTAAATTCTCTCGTCCATATAAATATATTAAATTAATCTAAGTCTAAGGTCAAATGTGAATCTATTTTTATTTACAATTTAAATTTTAATTATAATTTAGGGTGTTATCGTGATAAAATATTAAAATTTAGGATAAAATTGATATAAATATCAAATCAAAAGTGAAATTATAATAAAATTTAAAATTAAGGTTGAAATAATACATTGTCACTAAATAAATTAATATTGTGTTTCTCACAAAATGATATTTAATAAAATAATATTATATTTCATAAACAAAGCACTGAGCAATCCATTCACAAAGCCACTTTGGCAATATTGTGCAAAGGGCCGCTAAACTAGCTAATCCTTCCAATCATCAATCAGCCCTCGGGCTTGCCAAAAACAAAAACCTAAAGGAAATTGGATCGTGGGACCCACAATTTATGTTTTTTCAATTGCAAAGTGGAATTTGCCCCAAGTTAAATTGGGCACGACATACACTTTGTCTAACTTTTACTTCAATTTGCGTTGTCAACTTTTTCCGAGTAAAGTTTTTTTATATTTTTAACTAATAAAAATTACTTAAAAATTTTAAATTACAAAATTAAAAATTATTTAAATATATAATAATTATTTTAAAATTTATAGCATTTGATTTGAAAATAATTTAATAAATATTTGATTTAAAAAAAATTATAGAATAAGAAAATAATTTAATTATATTGAGATATTTATAAAATTATTTACTATATTTTGTTATTTGTTTTAATTATATTTTTATTTAAATAAAATAATTTATTTTTTTGATAAAAATCTGACATTTTGTATTTTTTAGTGCAAGTTTAAGGAGTAAATTATAAAAAAAAATTAATTTTTAAAAAAATTATATATTGTGCGCAAATTTAGGTAGCAAATTGAACTTTATTATCTGCAAATATTAATCACAAATTGTATTTTAAGGTGCAACTGTATAAAAAGTTATAAATAAGGGTATCATTCATCCGATCAATGCCTGCTCTTTTTTCAGTCCACTGTCCCTTTGGGTGGTTGTGTTTTCCCGGAGTGTCTGTCTTTAGTTTTGGCTTTAAACTCTTCTGCCATTGATAATTTTGCTTTTGGTCTTGTGGTCTCGGACTGTAGAGCTATTTTAAGTTCCAGGAATGATATTCAGGTTCTATGGATTCACAGGCGAGCAAATATGGGAGCTCACTAGTTGGCTAGAGCTTCCATTCATAGTGCTCGCTTTCAGGTTTGGGGTAGTATCCTAAACGTTTCGTCTGATTTTTATTCGTCGAGGTAATACAAACCGAATACTTTCCAGTTTCAAAGAAAAAAAAAAGTATCATTCATCTAAATATTAAATTAAGGTGAAATTGCAGTTGCTTAAAAAAAATGATTAATTTTGAAAAATTGATATTAGAAAGAGGATGAAACAGTAATAATATTTTAAAAAATGATTTATGGATTCGAGTATGGAACCATTCATATATCGGGCATAGGCAAATTTTATCGCAATATTTATATATGATTGCAAACTTTAAATGGGGTTTTGTGGCGATTGAGAGCAATTATTAGAAAGTTAAAAACTATAAATAATGGAAAATTTTCCTTATACCACCAAATTAGCCTGCTAATCTTGAATAAGGCTAATTGACAGATACACTTTCCCAGGACATCCAGAGGAAATTGACTTGAACGTGAAAGTGAAATAACTTTCTTACCCTTTCCACCATGTTAAATTAACCCATCAACAAATGACTTGCTGTTAAAACAATTCAAGTTTCCATTATCCTTTCCATTGCTGCCTTTTAGCTGTTTGTCCATTTCCTTCATTTCTTGAATCTCCTCTGACCTCTGACGCAGCCAGCCAACTTCCAGTTTCAATAATTCAAGATCTTGTATGCTATTTAACAAGGTCTCGAGCTGGATTTCAGTTAGATTTTTTAGCTTTGCTGCTTGTAGTTTCTGGCTGATGTCACAAACAATCTCCAAGAGGGAGGAACGACATTGGACAGAACGCAAGGAGCAATTGGTAGCAATATCGCCGTATTTTGAAAGAATAGCTTCAAGAACGGGCTCAAATTCTCCCTTAACTCTATACTTCTTTTCCTTTAGTGAAGTTGATTGATCTTTAGGAGACTGGGCTGCTTTTTTAATTTCAAAGGCATTATCATCGACCTTTTGTTCAAGGCTATTATTGACTTCTGATTTGACCTCAGGTTTTTGCAATTTCGCTTGTGATTTCTGATGTAGGCAATCCAAGTATGAAAAATCAAATCAATGACAAGTATATGATAAAATTAGATATTAAAAAGAGAAAGAATTCACTATTTACCTTGTCTTCCAAGAACTTGACAAGTCCTTCTAATGAAGTCTTTGGATCTCTATTCTTCATTAGCTCACCTGCGACATCAGCAGGGCTAACTTGAACTTCTTTAATAAGCTTTTCAATGGAAGCAAACAGGTCATGATCCCAAATATCCAAATAATTTGCTGCTAACTGTTTGAAGGTAGAGAATGTGCAATAAGATAGGTATATGTGCATGTCCATACGACCAGCTCTGAGCAATGCAGGATCGATTCGATCTTTGTAGTTAGTAGTGAAAACTATAATCCTTTCATCTCCACAGCATGACAGTAGGCCATCTATGGCATTAAGAAGTCCAGACAGTGTTACCTTTACAGAAAACAAGAAGTTAAAACTGAGAAGAAAATAGAGAAAATGAACAAATTAGTAGACAAACAGAGAGCAAACCTGAGGCCTTGAAGATTGGGTATTATTATATTCTTGATGACCTCCAGCTTGACGATTCTGAAGCATGACAGAGCAATCAATATCCTCCACAACAAGAATTGACCGATTGGTCATATGAAGCAACAAATTCTCAAGACAAGAATCAGAATTTACACCAGATAAATTCAAATTATAAATATCATAATTAAGATAATTAGCCATAGCTGCAATTAAACTTGATTTCCCAGTTCCAGGAGGGCCATACAGCAAATACCCTCTTTTCCATACTTTACCAATCTTCTTATAATACTCTTTCCCTCTAATAAACCCATTTATGTCTTCTATAATCTTTGCCTTCAAATCACCATCCATGGCTAACGTTTCAAATGTCATAGGATGATCTAAATTCAATCCTTTAGAACTCCACCCATCTCTACCACCACGATTAGTGTAAAACTTAACCATCCTATTCTGATCTTTAATTCTCTTAGCCATGTCAAGAATATAAGGGAAGTACTTATTCTTAACTAAATCAGTATATCTTTTATGAAACCTGAGCTCATACCATCTCAATTCATAATGAAGTGTAGCATTGAAATCAGTAAAATATCCCCATTTCATTGGAATTCCATGAAATACATCAACTATCTCTGAGTTTCTGTCCAAACCATATGTCAGAATTTTCATGCTTTCGTTTTTGCCTACTGTTAGGCGACGCGGCAATGAAGAGGAAGTGGAGGAGAAAGAATTACTGCCAAGATATGCAATCAAAGCATTGAAGAGATGGTTTGTCAAGCCTTCATGTGTTTCTTTGACGACAATAGTGAGCTCTGACGAGAACCGGCGACTGAATTCCCATATGTAACTGCGGATTTCTTGTGGGACGAATTCATTGAATGAGCTACGAATGATTGCAATTGAAGCTAGTGTTGATAAACTTGCTCCCATAGCTTTTTTTTTTTTTTTTTTTTTTATATATCTTTTGCTATCTCTATTATTGCTCTCGCATATGCATGCCAGTTTATATAAGCGCGGAAAAGAAAATTTGGCATTTTTTTCTCCAGTTTCGTATAGTGTTGAAAGTGATGACTACACTTCAATGGTTTTTCATCTATTAGTTTTTTTTTTTTTCTTAATTTATTCGAGTCAACTGTCACATGTAGCTTAGATCAAATGATTGACTCACACAGATAACAATTTCACCCATTTACGTTTCCAAGGGTAAAAATATAAAACATAAATATAAATGTGTGTTTTTTCTAATTTATTTTACTCATCTGCAATGGATAGCTATTTTTTAATCATGGGAGACTCGGTGGATCCAATAGACTAAAATAATATTGTGAATTATACATCAGAGATAATCTTTTTCTAAATTTATAAATTAATAAAAACATCTATTGTCGAAAGAACTCAAGCTTAAAACTTCCTAACTATTTTGTAGTCGAGAAGACTCACCGATTATAGATGGTTGATCCATTCATTTGACTTTTAGTAGATAGAAAAAATAAAACAAATGTATGTTTTTTTAAGCTTATTTGATTCAGAGTTTATGAGAAGTCATTGTATTTTGATCAGGTCAAGTTACCTAGCTATATATAAAAGTAGGAATATGAAAGAAAATATTGAAATTGTCAGAAGAGGACTTGGTTAAATTTCATAATTATAAATTTCCCTATAATTTCATTGGCTAAAAAATAAAATAGGAAATTTCTTATTTAAAAGTTTTAATTTAATTGGTTAGCCTCATTTCCCATTATATAATTATCATTTAAATAATTAATGCTATGGGAAATTATGAAATTTTTAGCCTAATATATGGTATTTTAATTAGGATTTTTTTTTCTGAAAATGTTAAATAGGAATGTATTAAACTTCTAGTTTAATTAGGAAATTCGTCCTCTTTAATTTTTTTTTTAAAAAAATGAACAATTCAAACATTGGTGAGTGCGTGTGTGTGTATATATATATATATATATATATATATAGTGGATTGATGTGTTAATTTTTTTTTTCTTTTAAGCAATGCTTAGATTTCTAACGTTGTTAGTATTTTTTATTTAAATTTTAGTTAGAGTTGTCCTTTGTGTATCTTTGATCAAACATCGGTGAGTGCAGGTATGTATGTTTATACATACTAGTGTTTTACAACATGCGTCCCACTTAGATACCCGTTATTTGTACTCGTTATATAATTTTTCTTTTTTTTTATTTTAAAGGTTTATTATATGAATCAACTATTATTCTTTTTATTTATTTGTACTCGTTATAAATTAAAAGATATTATAAAACTATTCATAGATATTATATATCTAATTAAAAATATTACAACAACCAATCACTAATATTGTATAAAATATTTGAAATAAATATTATTCTTACTTGCTAACAGTTTGAATATTTTCAATATCACTACAAGTGTAACATCGCAACGATAGCTAAAAAATATATTTAATTATATGTTGTAAAAATAATAATACGAAAAATATAATAATAAAAATTACTAAATTCAATTTCATAGTAAGTTTTAATTTCTCCAACTTCTGTTAGAAGTAATGCTAAGATTATTTGATTGAAGGATTAGGTATTATGTGAGTG
Organism: Jatropha multifida; assembly: GCA_948099535.1. Lineage (NCBI taxonomy): Eukaryota > Viridiplantae > Streptophyta > Magnoliopsida > Malpighiales > Euphorbiaceae > Jatropha > Jatropha multifida. Next base: position 3,847 of record CANUEX010150241.1, on the reverse strand, counting down.
GATCAGATATTGTATGATTCTTGTGCATGACCACTGGTATAATTGTTTTGTTTATGATTTATTATATCATAATGCAGAGCATCAAGAAGTCTGAATGTCTCTTAGAGCTCGAGTCAGCTAAATAGGAGAACTCAAGTACATCTTGGTCTCATAAGGCGGGAAGAAAAACATTTTGTATGTACTTTCTAATTTATAACTTTAAAAAGAAATAAAAAGATATAAAGATACTAAATTATAATAAATATAAATAACAACTATTCTATTAATTTATAAATAGAGAGAGTTAATATTTACCACAAGAAGAAAACATGATCGCAAATTTAATAATTTCAATTCAAAATAGCAAAAGCAATAAAGTATTAATAGCAAAAAATAATCAAAATTAAACATTTATATATAGTGGTATGATAGAACAAATTTTTAATTAGAATCATATTAAAGAATAAATTCCTAATTAGAATAGGATTAGATTAAAATTATAATAATAATAATAATAATAATAATTAGAATAAAAAAATAAACATAATGTGGTCCCAACTTAGCTATTAAGACTAAATTGTTCTTAATAATATTTTTTATCAATTAGAATACATAGGGACGTTTTGGGAACCAAATGTTTCCCATTCGTACTTTTATATATATATTATAGATTAGTTCTTTTATGACTTGAGTTGCACGTTGAATTTACTCATTATATACTCGCTCAATTTATATAAATATAAATTTTTATTCAGATTAAAATAAATACAATGATTAATTAATATTATATTTTATTTATACAATGAAATTTTGTAACATAAAAAGAAAATGATGTTTCTCTTTTTCTCTTTAATAAAAAAATATATAATTTTATTGTTAATTAATTATATAAAATCATTATAAATTTGCATTTACTATACTGTAAATATCTTTATATCTATTTAAAAAATATTTTAAAAAAATATATCCAATTAAATTATAGAAAAATTAAATAAAATTCTATAAATTTTGAAATAAAAGAATAAAATATTAAATAAAAATAGAGCGATTGAATTTTATCCTTATTTCATTTTTAATATAGAAAAGTTGACAGTAAAATAATAGTAAATTCAAACATTTATCGTCTATTTTTGAAAAAGATTTCATTAGACTAAAAAAGAAAAATTCTATTTATTTTTTTATCAGTCAAATACTATAATTTCAAACTTACATTACTTTTGTTAAATTTAAAACAAATTTAAAATTCAATAACGCATAAATTATTTAAATAAGTGTATACCATGCTCTCTAAAAAATAAAAAAGGAATAATATGTTAAAAAATTTTGATTTAATTTTGTTGAATTAACTAATATAATTTAATAATCAAGTGTTTAATCGTACTTTAAAAAATTTAAAATATAATAAATTAATAGAATTTAAGTTTCATTTTCAATAGTTGAATTATAGTTTTTAATTTACCTCCTAAAAAGTAATATAATATGAAAAAATATAATTAAGAACATAAAAAAACTATAGATTATAAAAATCATTCGATAATAATATTACAATATCAAATAGAGAATATATATACGTATACATATTTTTTCGAATTAAAAGACATAAACTCTAACTAAAAAAATATTTAAAAGTATAAATGAAATTTATTTTTTATGAAAAAGCATTAAAAATAGAACTAAAAAGATTCAAAAGGATGAATAGTCTTATTTTCTCCGATTAAAATGAAAAAAAAAAATTAAAATGATATATTAGAAATTTCAAATTAAACTAATGCTATTTTAAAAAATCACATAATTTTCTCATTTATTTCTACATATATGTAGATCATAGATTACAAATTTAATTTATTATCTATTAAGTTAAAAAGAGGAAAATAATATATATAATACATAAACACAAGGTATGTAATATGTATTTAGTTTTAACATTTAATTTAAATTCTAAATTAAATAAAATTAAAAACATATATAGTTGTCACGACTCAAAAACTGTGGGCCGGACCGACACTAGGACCTAGATAAACTTAAGGCCCCCAAGACCCGTAGTAAGTCTAAACTATTAAAATTCATCTCTATTATCATTTGACTAAGGAAATAGTAAGCCCATATTATGACATTATTCATAAATAAATCAGAGTTAACGTTTCTGACCCAACCTTAATATTAAATACTGTTCACAGCTCGGGCTCATATCTATTTAATAAAAATACATTCTCATGTAAATATTTATTTGTCATAATATGATCAAACTATTTCTATCATATAGTCTCCAAATATTCAAAAAAAAAAACACTCCACGATTTATTTATAATCACATAATAATTTCTTTTACATAACCAAATATTAATTAAACATCCTAACTGCGGAACCGAATAAAAATACTCGAATAGCTTAAGTCAAGAAATTGTTCAAACTAACATTTTTGAGACAATCGCTAATTCTCTGCGGGGAAGGAAGCAGAGTTTTATAAACCAACAATACTTTTATTCCCTGAAAAATATTTATGGATGGGGGATGAGTTTCACTAAATTCAGTGAATAATAATAAATAATGCAAACCCACACATTCAAGCAGTATGTTTTCATAATATATATAAAATGGGGATACTTCATAAACACGTGTCATACATCAGCATGTTCAAACAAATCACATTCAGATTTTTACAACATGTGGAAATTGGTCAGTGAAGTCACAAATACACCTATTGGCCCCCGGCCAATTTTCATTATAATAATATATGTATAACGGAGAGCCAATCCCCCATACCTGGCCCACTGACCAATAGTGACACACGTCGTCTCAATTTTCATCCAGATATAAAATCATATTATTTCACATCGCAATTATTCACAAATATATTGAATACAATAAATGCAACATATGAATGTAATCAAGGGCGGAGATTGTATAAATTTATGGAACCGAAATACTATATATCAAAGACTGAGATTATAGAACTGGAATATTATATTTGGAAGATGAAGAATATCAATATAACAATAGAAATAGGAAATGATTTATGATTATTTTAAATAATATAAAGAGTATATGGTATGCATATGAAATGCATGTATGCAGGATGGTATGCACCATTTATTATTACTTACAGTGACCGCAGAATAAATTCAGGTCTGTCATGGGTTCTGATTTGGAGGAGCAGTAGAGGAACTCAGTCGATCTAAGAAACACGTATAATAAGAAAAATACAATCAGATAATGATTCCCTTAATTAAAAATTAATTTAATAAACTTATCTGTTTATTTTATTTTCCTAACTAAATTTCTAATATTATTTTCACAAAAATATAACTGCCCACCTATTTTAATATAATCCAGCTTTCTTAGATAACCATCTTGTATACTAAACAATTATTCAAATAATAATTATAATAAACTCTATAAATATAATAAATCTTTAATTCAAAAATCCTCAACTATATATTTCTATTAATTCACTATATAACCTTACTATTTATCAGCGATTAATTTATTCACTTATTTTGTATCTAGTCTAGATATCAATTCCATTTATTTCACCACAAAATATATTTATACTCCAAATTATAATTTAACATTAATAATAATAATAATTCTATCTAATTAAAATCTTCAAATATAATTCGTTAGCAATTTTACCAAATATTTATTTTCAACCCGAATTTACTTAAACTCAGTAATCATATAAATACACTTATTTCACCAAAATTTCATTTAACGCCCGAAATAATTGTATCAACCTAATTTAATTCATAATTGATCAAATTCTCAAAATACCATTAGTAATATAATATTTCAACTTAATATATAAAAATCCATTTTTCCACATTAATTCCTTTAATCACCCAAATAATTAGTTCTACCCTTTAATATA
>CANUEX010150230.1:0-18871 GCA_948099535.1 Jatropha multifida | reverse complement strand
CATGAATATTTTTGGAGAATTTAAGTATTTGATGAATAGTGTTTTCTAGTGTAGTATGTTAAGGAATAATTGAGGAATTATTTTTATGGAGTTAATTTAATGAATTGGTGGAGTTAAATAATAATTAGAGGAGGATTATTTAAGGAATATTTAGAGCCACTGGATGAGAATACTAGAGACTTAGTCATAGCCATACATTTGACATAAAATGAAGTAGCCAAGTTTGGCTTTGCTACTTAAAATCAACACTTATCCAACTCCATCTTCTTCTCCTTCTTCTCCCATCTCCAACGTTAACTTCTCCCTCTTTCTCATCCATGTTCTTTCATTTTCTCTACTACTAAACTATCCAAAATTAAGTGAATTAAACCAAAGTCTAGTAATAAGAATTGAAGAATTAAGCATAAAAGAGTGATTTTTGGTGATAAAACTCCAGAATTTGGAGGTTACTACAAGTTCAAGTTATGGTTTTTGACTCTAATGATTTAATTAAGTAGTTCATAGCTTAGATATGTTAGATTAAGCATTAAACCATGGTCCATCTTCTTCTTTTGTTATTGCTTGATTTTAATGGTTGATTTTCCTACTTTGAAGAAGTTGGAGAACCATCCTCTAAAGGGAGGGAAAAAAACTAAAGAATAAGGCTTTCTAAGCTTATTCAAGCTTGATTTTAAGGTTAGTGCAATGATACTTTCCTTCTTCTTTCATTTCTTAAGTTTTCAATTTTTAGGTTTAAATGTGATTTTGAGAATTCATGTTTTTAAATGAAAAGTTAGGGGTTCTATGTGAATTGTTTAGAATTGATGAATATTGATGTTAGATGTGTTCTTAGGTGGGACTAGAAGTCCTTTTTTGACCATTTTATAATTTCCATCTGTTTCTGACTTCTTCATGAAAGTTGTAGCTCTATTTCTTATCTTTCCAAAACATCCTCTTATGTTCAATTTCAATACTTTTAGCTCAACTTATGATTTAAATACCAAAACTGATTCTGTTATGGTGTCTCACTTGTATATCAGAATTGATTGTCCATTTTGGCCACTAAAATGGCAAGATAATGTCTTATGTCCTTCACATAAGTTGTATCTCTACTTTTTATCTTTCCAAAACATCTCCTTATGTTTAATTTGGATACTTGTAGCTCAATTTATAATTTTATTACCAAAATTGATTCTGTCATGGCAGCCCACTAGTATGTCCGAATTGGTTGCTTATCTTTGACCTCTAAAATGATAAGACTAGGTTTTGAGACCTTCATGAAACTTGTAGAATTTTGTCTTAACTTTCTAAAGAATTAAATTTCACTCAATTTGGAGACCTACAACTCCAATTATTCCCTAGAAACCCAGCAAAGGTCAAGGTTATTAAAGTGCTAGAAATTCTTAATTTAATACATTTATCCATAAAACCCTCAAAATTTGACTAATTTATAAATACATCTTAATAAAAAAGAAATATAAAAAATAATTAATGAAAGTAAGGATCATGAATATGTGTTTTGTTAATAGGAAATTTGCTTTGCATAAGTATGCAAATTTGATAATTTTCCTAAGTTGTAAGTTTATTAAATTTTGGTGGAAAATATGTTAAGTTATGAAATGTTTTGCTAAATGTTGGTTTTAAGTATTTTAAACTAAGTATATATGTGTATTATGAAAGTATAATTTTTGTTTGGAACATAAGAAAGATTTGATAAGTATTTACAAGTTGTAACTTAAGTAATTTTGAAATAATAAGAACTAAGTGAAGAGGTATTTTGCTAAGGAACTATTTATAAGAAATAAGATCATTTGTGAAAGAATGGATTTATTTTGGCCTCTATTATGCATGATTGAAATATAGTATGATGAGATTGATTTCAATATGTGAGCATGCTCAGGTTATCAGCCCATTCTGTTATGTGGAGCTATGATCATATGCTAGGGTTATCAACTCTTATGAATAGGCAGACACGCTTATTATGTGATGGGGGTGGCGCTTCCACAGGTTGCGATTGTGTGATGGGGGTGGTGCTTTCACAAGCCACGATCGAATCTATTTACGTTCATTTTGTATTAGTATAAGCCTTAACTAAGAACGAAATTTTAATTTGCTATAAGAAAACGAAGATACATTTGTATTTATGTACTTCCTTATGTTTTTCGAAATGTTTAAATTTAATTAGTTCAACTTCGGTACTTAATATATATGTATTATTTGAGTATTTCAAAGCATATTTGAGACTTGTTATTATGGCTATTCTTTATTATTTTTATTGATAATTATTTAGTACCACTAAGTTTTATACTCAGCGTGTCGATTTTTATCACGCGCAGGTTAAGAGCGGTGTATGTTATATGAAGACCGGAGGCTTAGCATCAAAAGAGAGATTTTATTTGGGGTAGGACATGTGTAGGATACATTATGACATATATTAAAATATTATAAGAGATTAAGTTGTATACATTAAGTTGTAAATTAGTGAAGTATGTAATTAATTAAGAAATATCATTTTTATATGAATTCTAAGAGCATGATTATTAGTAATTGATTATGAGAATGGATGACTTCATAAGGTGATAGAACCTAAGATTGCTTCATGTGAAAATTTAGAAGTGCTGCGTATCCTGTTTGTGTTGATTTGGAGTATTGAGGTTAGGAGGATTATAATATTGGAAGTGCTTGTTTTTCATTTGTTTGGCAAGTTTTATTTTAAAGAAAACTCTTGTGGATTTTCCGTAGGAATTTTCTTAAACCTTGTTTAATAAAAAAATTAATTACTTGCCTCTTTATGAAAAATTCGCCAATTCTAATATATATTTTGAATTATTAAGTAAGATAAGACGATGCTCCGGCATTGAATGTGGTGCTCGTCGCTGGGTCCCTCGGGATTCGACGGTAGGTGTTACACTCCACTAGCTTGTATCTAATAAATGCCAAATCTGTCAGGCTAGAGCAATTCCGAATCACATGAAACTCGATCTCCTCATTGACTCCACAAAATGGACAAACTACATTAACATCCACCCTTCTGCGCTTTAGGTTAGACAGAACCGGCAAACATTCTGACTTCAAGTGCCAAACAAAATTTTTAATCTTTCTTGGAACATCAGCTTGCCATATAGCTCACCAAACATCTGTGTTAGCTAGCAAGGGAACATTATAACCATTTTGCAAAAGTCTATACCCACTCTTAACTATATACAGCCATGAGGCTCCCACTGCCAACTCCACACATCCTCCACTCTCGATATTACTAACAGAATCTACTGAATTTGACTCACTTCCTTAAGGGAAAAAGCAACGATAAACACTCCACATCCCATGCACACCTGTCTACCATCATTAAATAGCATACCATAATGTCCTCCATTTCGGAATTGTTCTCCGATTAAATGTAAGGGGAATTAACATCTAGCAACCAAGGCAACCAAGGCATACGATAGACCGATGTTGATCTGCCATTTCCAATCCGACAAACACAGCCTCTATGAAGGAGAAAAATATTAGCATGTATGCTTCTCCAAATATAGCTTGGGTTTTGACCAAGGTCAATATCTAAAACAGAAGAATCTTGATAGTATCTAGCTTTAAAAATTTGAGCCACCATGGAGTCTAGGTAAATCAGTAAACGTCAAACCTATTTAGCTAATAAAGCTATGTTGAAGTCTCCTAACATTTTAAAACTGATATCGTCGACCTCCTTTTGGCTACAAAATTTCTTCTAGGAAAACCAGTTAAGGCTAGACCCATTTCCTCTACCACTACGCCACCAAAATTGATTCATAGCCTTCTTAATAGAGTCATAAATATTTAGCAGCAGTAAAACACATTCATGAGATAATTAGGGACTGCCTATATAATTAACTTTAATAAGATCTCATTTCCTATGTAAGATATCATCTTTCTCTTCCATCCACCTAGCCTTTTAGACATTTTCTTGATAACATATGAAATTATTCCTCCCAACAATAGAAGGTAAACCAAGGTGTTTTGAATTTTTGACTGCTTGGCCAACACCCAACAGATTAAAAAAATTCGCCTTAATGACGTTAAAATATATGTTAGATTTTACAAAATTCATGAGTTGACCTAAGGATTTCTGGTACAAGTTTAAGCAATGTTTTATTACATAAGCCTCCGCTAATGATGCTTTAAAGAATTATAAAGCATCATCTGCGAAGAAGAGATGCGAGACCGATGACGCACTTCTACGCATTCAACACCCATGGAGCTGACCTGCACTTTCAAATTTAACAAATAAAGTATATAAAGCTTCAAGGCAAATGATAAATAGATAGGGAGAGATGGGGTCTCCCTATCTCAATCCACTGGAGGGAATAATAGGGCCATAGCGCCTCCAATCATGTAGAATATGATATTGCACTGTAGTCACCAATCTTATCACCTTCATAACTCAATCGACCTAAAGCCAAGTTTTAACATCATACATTGCAGAAATTTCCATTCAACCCAACCGTAGGCCTTATTCATATCTTTTTTAAGAGCCACCTCACCAACACCTCCCAATTATTTCTGTTTAAGATGATGCAAAATTTGATAGAAACTATTATAACATTGCCTGTAATTGCTCGGCTTGGCACAGAAGCTCTTTGGCATCCTGAAATCATGTTAATTAAACAATGTTTTATTTTGTTTGCTAAAGCAAGGCTAGCAATGTTATCAATCACATTACATAATGAGATAGGTCTCAAGTAAGAAACTAACTCAAGATTACCTTTTTTGGGATCAAGATAATGTGAGTATTGTTTTCACCTAGAAAAGGAAGATTATTGTTCAAAAAGTCAAGGCAAGCTCTACTCAAGTCTTCCCCCGCTATATGCTAAAAGGCTTGATAAAATCCTGAGTTCATCCCGCTTGGGTCTACTGCTTTACTAGATGCACCTCTTTCACTGCACTATAAACCTCATCAACTGTAAAAAGCCAAAGCAAATCTGTATTTTGTACCTTAGTAACTTTACGTTACGCACACTAAAGAATTGTTTCCATATCGCCTTGTTCAGAGCTAAAAAGTGACAAAAATAATTCAAAATATGATTAGCCAATCCATTCTCCCAAGAAAGCCATGTCCCATCTTCCTCTTTCAATTGCACAATTAAATTATTTTTTCTTCTCTCTAAAGCCATAGAGTGGAAATATCTTATATTTTGGTCTCCTTCTTATAACTAGAATAGCTTCGCCCGTTGCTGCCAATAGACTACTTGTTGCTTAACTAAAAGGGAATAAACATCTACCGCTGTGTGAAACAAGTGAACAGATGCAACATCAATCTTTGCTTTATATCAAGCCATCTGTGATTGAGCTTTTTTAATTTTTAATTTGAAATCAACCTTGCGCCCTTCACCTCACTTATCCAAATGTCTATCACCATGCAATCTACTCCTAAATTAACAGACCAGCTCTTTCTTCCCACCCTTGACGCACAACTTCCTTCACATCTGTTTCTAGCAACCATACGTTCTCAAAATGGAAGGATTTATAAACATATCGAATTATATTTATCCCAGTATTCAGAAAAATCGAAATATGATCACTAGCTATTGTCTCTAAATGATAAACTTGAGCCTCTAGAAACAAACGAATTCCATGCTACAGTGGCTAGAGCTCTATCTAATCTCTCACACACCCCCTTGGCAGTATTGCGACCTCTTTCCCACTAGAACAAACTACCCACATAGCCCAGTTCAATCAACTCATAGCATTCGACCACCCTTCTAAAATTTCAAATAAGCCAAAAAGGGTGGGTATAAGAACCACGCTTTCAGACACATCCAATAGTTCATTAAAGTCACCTGTTACCACCAACGGCAAGGATGAATTCAATTTAAGGGATTCTAGTAAACTACACGATTCATGTCTTTTATTGTGATTAGGTTGGTCATAAAAAGTAATGAAACGGGAAGTAGGAACCCCACTATTGTAACACTGACATCTATATGGTGCTGGCCAGAGCTAATCAACGAGACTATGGGCCTCCCTTTCCATAATAAGGCTAAACCACCATTATGGTAAATAGAAGGGACCACATATATTCCTTCAAAGCCCAACATCTGTCTAACACAGTCCACCCTATTCAAACCAACTAAAACCTATATTAAAAACACTAGATTGGGCCACTTTAAGGATACAATATCCTTTAATTAATTAACTATACGTGGGTCTTAAGCCCATGACAGTTCTCGCATATAGAACTCATTAATCCAAGCATGCTTGACACCTAGAGCCCGGCTCCAGCAAGTTCTTTAGCTCATCTTCTAACCTCCACCAATTGGGCCTCCTCCAACAACTGTCTCTCCTTATCTATTCTCCTTCTCTTTGGGTCATGTACGATTAAGGCATCACCTCCTAATTCATTAAACTCAATAGGTCCCACATTTTCCTTTTCATGCACGACATTGTGGAAAGCAATCCAATGCGAGATTATAGCCTTAATTCCAGGATATACTAGATGTTGTCTAGGAATTAATGACTATCTTGGCATTAGGTCGGACTCCATGGAAACCACCTCCTCTCTGCCACTAGCACCTCCCTACAAATCAAGTTTCAATAATAACCATTTTGTGCCAATATTTGTAAATTTCCTACTATCCGCACACATCCATGCACCATATGCAAATTGATCTTTCATTACTTCTGGATGTTCAAATAACTTAGAGCAAAATCTATCAGAGTGTCCAATTAAGCCACAGAAGAAACAACACGTTGACAATCGCTCATATTTGAAAGTAATCCAGAACCAATCACCCTTCGACCTCTTAATTTGCTTTCTACTTTTCAGTGGTTTATGAATGTCCAGGCTAACAAGGATTCGCACGTACTCCTTCCAAGCTCTTGAGAAGTTTTCGGGATTAGATTCCAAAAATTTACCATGGTAATTCCCCTCATTCTTACCTAGATTTTCAGACATAAAACTAATAGGGAGATTATGCATCTGCACCTAAAATCAATCTTTGTAAGCACTATTTGTTTAGGATCACACCCCTCTTGCACTATTTGCATCAAAATAAAGTTTTGTGTAAAGTTCCATGACCTTCCTTTCAATATCCTAGCCAGATCAATCGAATGCATGAACTGAAAAACAAAAACTTCGTTTCCTATATCTTTCACCAAACATCTCTTTTACAGGTCTCAAAACTGCAGCCATGGTGAAAATATTTATTAATAGTTTTATCCAAACATTTCAATATTTATTTGTCAATGATAATATATTGAATTGTTATTAATTGCTAATTATTAGGCTATAAATAGAAGGAGTTCTTTGAGATTTGATAAGATCAATTTTTTCTTTTTTGGAATTTGAATAATTCTTATACAATTTCTTTTCGACATTGATACACTTTTTTCTCTTCTATTTCTGTTATTCTATCAAATTAGGAAAATTTTGATACATCATAAGAGAAAGTGGTTTATATAAAATTATGATTAAGAATGATATCTATATATACATCTATGATTGAATTTATATTGTCCATTTATGTTATTATTTTTAATATCGTCTGAGAAATTTTATTAATTTAAAAATAAATTAAAATTAATGATTTTTAATGTATATTTCAATTTCTTTCAATTTTATTATTGACATTAATTTTTATAGAATTAGTCTAACGTTTTGAATTTGAAATAGACATTCTTTAATTTAAATGATTTTCAACAAAATTAACAAATATAAAATTACTAATAATTTAAATTATAATTTTTTTCTTAATTAAATTTTATATTTTCAAATATTACCACAATATCTATAAAATTATAAATAAAAATATTTACTATGCATAACACATGCATACTACTAGTATATTTTATATTTAAAATTCTTTTGTTTCGAACAAGGTGTAAATATTTAATTTTTTAATGGTTGTTTGAATTGATAAAATGTAAAAATAAATGGAATTAAAATTTATGAAATCTACGAACTTTCACATTCAGTACAAAAAAATTCCTATATTTTAAAAGTATTTTTCAAATAAAATTAAATGGTTGAAATCCCATTATTAACGAGAAAGATATAATTCACAAATCTCTTTTTAAGGTGAAGAGTTTTTTCTCTTTTTTTCAAAATGGCAAAATTTGAGGTGATCACAGAACTTATCAATAGAAATTATGCTCTCTCGGTCTCAAACAGATAGTCTATCTTTTCATTTTATCCGGTCTCAAAATATAATCCACTTTTTTTTTTTTTATATACATAAATATTAATCTTTGAATTGTCTATTATGCTATTACTATATTTTATTTTTTCATCTAACCTCATTAATTCATTACTTTTCTCAAGTCAGTCTTAATTCATTATTTTCATTAATCCTCTGAATTTTAAAAAATGATCCAACATTGGACAATCCAACACTAAAACTGAGAAAACTATCCATTCCTCAAATTATCGCTATTCAAGTTTATGTAAAGATGTTAATTATTGGCTTATTTTGCTTTCCTCTCTAAACCAACATGAAACATGGAAACTGAATTATCAAGAAGAATAGATAAAAAGGACAGGTCAACATTATTCCAATGTAAACCATATTAGTTGAACCAAACTTGCGCATGCACATCATGAAGCGCCAAACCCAGAGTTCACAACTTCGCTTTGGCACTCAATCTTACCTTCAGCTCCTCGGCCACAGAAGCGATGAACTCCTCTGTGTTCAGATACTGAGCCCTTGTAACCCTATAAAAAGATAAAACATTTTCATCTGTGTAAAACTCAAAGAGAAACAGCAAAGTTCTAAGAAGACTGGGTCTTTTGTCATTCCTTACTTAGGCCCATGGATAAGTAGTGCAAGGTCCTTGGTCATCTTTCCTGATTCAACAGTTCCAACACAAGCCGCTTCCAGTTTGGCAGTAAAATCCAATAGTCTGGCATTACCATCCAACTTTGCCCTGAAGATATAATTATTGACGGTCATTTGAGGCTTCAAAATACCCTGAAAATTGCATACTTGAAGATTTTCAAGCTCTGACTATAATATTAAGCACACAGCATTAATGCTATACCTATGTGCAAGACCTCGCGACCAAGCAAATATTGATGCTATGCTGTTTGTGCTAGTTTCTCCTCCTTTCTGATAAACCCTGTAATGGCGGGTAACAGTGCCATGGGCCGCTTCAGCTTCAATAGTTTTTCCATCAGGGCACACCTAGAACCCATATTTCAAGGAATAATGGTAAGAGAGTGAAAACAAGGAATACTTGTAAGAGAAGACAATACTGAACACAACATTTATACCAGTATAGATGTCATAAGTCCAAGAGAACTGAATCCTGAGCCAATGAATAACATATGTTCAAGGAATATAATCAGAAGTGTTAAATTTCTAGGCTACAACAGCCACTTAACAAGCTCCTTTTCCATTAACTTCAACAAAAACAACCAATATAAAAAAGCAAAATATGATGTCCACATCATTGCTCAGGCTACAAGTACAGATACAAACCTTGGGCTAAGAAATCACTTTGAACATCTCCATCATAATTTTTACATGCCCATACGTAACCTCCTTCACTTTTAAGGGCATAAGCAACCATATCATCAATGAGACGATGTTCATACCTAGAAATCAGCAAATATAAGACAACCATATATTGCTGAAAATGGCCAAACCAACCAGCAAGCTATGTAGAAAATACTCACCATATTCCAGCAGCCTCAAACTTGGATCTCCATCGGGTTTCATAAACTTCCTGAAATATGTCCTTGAACCTTCAAGAAAAGTCAAAAGAAGTGAAGCACCGAGGTTATGAGTAACAGATATGTGATGTACACGCAGAAGAAGAAAAGAAAAGTCTGGTGCCATGAGCATAATCGAATATCCCTTTGCTGTGGAAGATATTCCTAGGTAGAACCTCTCCCTGATTATGTATTGGAAATAAACTTCAGTTGTGCATATTATTAGCACCATAAGCAGATACTTACTAAGGAAAAACAGAAATGCAAGTTAGAGGAGAATGCCAATCAAGGTAAAGTAAGTACCTTCCATCATATTTTTTAAGAATTGTATTTTTTGTGCTAAGATAAAGGGGTAACTTCTTCTCATAAGCAGTGTTCATTGAAGACTCAGCAAATGCATGAATGGACTGTATAGCAAGTTAATAAAAATATAACAGTTACAATTAATTTCTAGCAACAATACTGAATTTATTGTCAACGTTAATAAGGGGAAGGATGAGAACCTCGTCAGTGTTATACATGGACAATGCTACACCTCCAGCCCCAGTGAACTTGAAAACCTCAAATTCTGTCTTCTCACCATGTCCTTCTGGTACTGCAGAAGTTTTTATTGCCTTCAGATAATGATATACAAAAACATTACAAGAGAAAGGGAGGGAGAAAGAAGCTAAATTTGATCTGCGAATGTGATCTTTACCAAAAACCAGTTTAAGTTTGCCCGATCCTTCTATAACCGTGTCAGTTGCTCGGTACTGGTCACCGAATGCATGCCTTCCAATGCAAATTGGCTTGGTCCAACCTGTAAGAATCAATAGCATAGACTACTCCATTCTTTTCAATGACAAAGAATCAAACAGAATATCAATAAATCAATGCAAACCTGGAATAAGACGCGGAATGTTTTTGCATATGATTGGTTCTCGAAAAACGGTACCTGATAGTATAACCAAATAAATAAATAATAAGAGTCCAAGCAAATAACTACATAGATAAAGAGATTAAGCAAATATGTAACATGCTTGAGGGAATAAAAAATCATATATTTACCATTTAAAATGTTACGAATAGTCCCATTTGGACTCTTCCACATTCTTTTCAAGTTAAACTCCTTGACACGAGCTTCATCTACAAGATAGCGAACCAACATTACAAAAATTTGGAAATATTCACTAATAATTATGTACATAATTCCCATAAGAAATTTTATACCTGGAGTAATTGTTGCACACTTAATTGCCACATTGTACCTAAAATTGCAGGGGAAAAAGGCAGACAAGTAATAATATGATTCTGAGAAGGTGATGCACACAGCAAATCAACAGTCATTATGCAGACAATAAGCATTTTTAAAGAACTTATTCATTTATTTGTCATGGACAAGTCATAGAAACAAAGGAAGTTGGATTCAGCACATACTTAAGAGTGGCTTCAGCACTTTCTATGGTGATTTTATCATCAGTAGCATCTCGATTGGGGAGTCCAAGATCAAAATACTTTATATCCAAATCCAAAAATGGAAAAATAAGCTGTAAATTGCCAACAGACAAGAAAAAGAAATTATAAAAAGAATATTGTATCATTGAATTGTTCAAACAGAAAATAAGAAAAGATAGAAGAAACCTTATCTTTAATAGATTTCCAAATAATTCTAGCCATTTCATCTCCTGCATCAGAAAGAATGAGAAGAAGAACTCATTAGTCATACCCAATTCAAAAGAAAAGCTTCCAAAGACATCTGAAAATATATATAAGATCAAAATTACAAAGTGATCAAGTGACCTGACAAGAGTATAAATAAGAGGAATCATGGGATAAGAAAAAGAGTAAAAGAGAAAGGAAAAATTGAAATTGGAAGAATTTAAGATTGGAAGAGACCCACCGTCCATCTCAACGATGGGATTGGCGACCTTAATCTTCTGGAACGCCATTTTTCTCCGCTGCGGAGTGTTCGATTCCTTACAACTGCAACTAAAAGGCAAAAAAGGAAGACAAATGCTCGGAAGACGGAAGCCCCTTCTTTAACACGGGGAGGGAAAAGAAAGGAGTGTAGTCTAATATATAAGAAGACTTTATTATTTATTGGGTTTAAAATTAGTTATCCTTTCAAAAAGGAAAGATGAAGTTGGTTTCTTCTTTTCAAGGAATTTTCTTTTTTTAGCAAGACAACCCGTTACAAGAGTAAAGAATTAATTATTAAAATATCAAAAATTAAATTTGGGACCGATAATAGAAGAGTTTGTTCAAAATCAACCGAGCAACTCCCTGAGTAAGTGAGCAGTAAAATAAAGACTGAGTTGCTCTTAGGTTCCGAGCGGAGTAAAAAAGCCCGAGCAATATTTAAATTTTGTAAGCTTATTAAAATCTATTCAAAAAAGATTATTGATGGTCGAATTAGTTGTTTATAGCGGGATTTTTATTTAAATAATTACAGACTAGATTATATTATAAACAAATGAATCAAAATAAATAAATAATTAATCATTTCAAACATTTTTGGAATATTCTCTAAACTTACATTTATCAAGTAACAAGAGGTCTTAGGACATCACCCATATGACTAGACTAGGTATTATTTGCAAGTAATTGACTAATTTGGTCAACATTTTTATGTATATCTAATTTGTTTTGTTCGTTGGATTTGAAGGGTACACCGGAAAATAAAAGTTTCATTAAATGTGCTTGTCCGTCTCTTTCCAAATTGGGACGAAACAAAAGACAATTTAGAAGAATATAGAGATATACATTTTATTCTTTTTTCTTGTTATTTGAGTATCCAAATCCCAAAAATGAAAAAATAAGGGAAAGAAAAGTTTCTTTCTTTTTCCGCATTTCTCCTTAGTTTCATCGAGACAGAATTTTGACAAAAATAATATTCTTCAAAATACTAATTTTCAATCTAATGTCAAATTAAAACTATTTACTAATCTAATATTTGTCATACCATGTAGAAAAAGTATTGCACTAAACCACTAACTCAATTGACGGTTTTAGTGCAATACAAAAAGTAACTCATACTGACAAACAGTCAGTAAAAAGTAATTATATGAATAAACTATAATTTTTATTTTGTATTGAGACTAGTAATTTAACTGGTGATTTCAATGCGAAACAAAACTTTTAAATTTTCAAATGACCTTTTAGTGCAAATATGAGATGTGACCATTAGTCAACAAAAAGTACATGAGAGAATAATATTTTATTAAAAGTCTACTAGGTTAACTAATGGTTTTAATAAAAATAATATTTATTTACCCAAAGTATTGTTCACCAACACACCATTTGGTGGTTTTGACTTATAAATATTTCAAGTTAAGAAATAAAAACATAAGTTTCTTTATACAGTTAAAAATTACCAAGAGTAATAAAGTGTTTCAAGTTGAACTTGTATTATGTTAAAAATATCTTAATAACTAATACATGAAAAATTAGTCATATTAATGTCTATCCATGTGTCCTCCTATACCACATCTTCGAGGCCTCCAATTATGATGCAGATTTCAGTATGCTGCATCTTCTCTAATGCCTTGAAATTCTTTTCCATGATCAATAGTTATATTACATTAATGCGAAAAGCTTGAACCATTGATATTTTTATTTATGCTCAATATTTATATCAACACTCATGCGAGAAGCTTGAACTATATTCACTGATAGTTGTTGGCTGAGAAATGTAAGAAGATTTTGTTGATCGAGTGTCATCATTATCTCAAAAAAATCATTAAATAAGTATTTAGCATGAGATATAGATCCATCACGTGTGCTAAAAGATGCCGCAACATTGACCATTATTTTAACACTAAGCTCTAGAAAAATTTTGCTACAATTTCAACGACGCAAGAATCAGCTCGATCGGACGTCGTTTGGCCTCTAAGGGACCTCTAGAAGCCTAAAAATCCTAAAATCCAAGGGTAGGGTAGGGTAGTAATTTGCCCTGATCGATACAAAATACGGTGTACAAAAGACCCTAATCGGTACTAAAAAAGCACATTTCGGTACCGAAAAAGGGGACTTCAGTACCGAAAAAGGGGACTTCAGTACCGCCTTGTCCTTGGCTCATCACCCCTTGGCCTATAAAAAGGCACCTCCCCTTCACTTCTAAGGCACCTCTTGTTGCTTGATTGAGTGCTTTTTAAGGTTCAAGGATTCTCGTTCTCCCTTTTTACGATTCGAAGGCAGTATAGTCTGACCTTGCTCTTCTTTCTTAATTGAGTCTAAGGCCCGACTTGGTACTCAAAAGTCGATCCTTTCGACTTTCACTTGCACTTTGGTCTTCCCTTGACCAAAACTATTAGTTAATTAATTAATAATCCATTAATTAACACTAGTACGATATGATACTATAATTTAGATCTTTGTGCCCTACCTAAGCTCTACTTAGAGGAAGACTCGGCGTCTTTGGTTGTTATAATCATGGAACTCTAATATGGCCAAATCATGTGCGCTAGAGTATAATCACTGAACTCAGACTTTGTCAATTAAGCTCGATTATTCAACACCCTATAAATTGTCAAGCCTGGTCCGTCTAGCACATAACATGCTTTGAAACTCAATTCGTCCAATGAAACCACAAAACCAGTTTTCCAAAGAAGCCCAGTCCGCCCGACAAACCCTTTAAGCTACTCCCCGGGTGGCACCATAAAAAGACCTACTATCCTAATCAATGATAGAACTTCCTCATATAAACGAGGTATGAAGGTATACTTACAAATTTCAATTTAGGTAGCAGGCTTTCGACCAAACAAATTGGTCAAGACTCAGGGAAATGTGTCGCATGACCAAGAATCCTCAATAAATGAGGCTAGAGTCTGGCTCCCCTTCGAATTACACACTTTTTCAGTTATTCATGCTTTTAATGCACTATGTTTTTTATATTGCCATGCATTATTAGTATG
The DNA here is from genome assembly GCA_948099535.1 of Jatropha multifida. NCBI lineage: Eukaryota > Viridiplantae > Streptophyta > Magnoliopsida > Malpighiales > Euphorbiaceae > Jatropha > Jatropha multifida. The sequence continues at coordinate 4,318 of CANUEX010150230.1, read as the reverse complement.
ATCATGCATCGATAAATTAACATTCAAGCAAAATGATATTTTGATTTCTTAATTATGACCTAAATTATTGATTCATTCAAAAAAAGCCTAAAACCTCAGCCCCGAACCCAATAATTCGAGTCTAGTGCATTTTATCCCTAAAAGCAAACTAAAAAATAGAGTCCAACATGAGATTTTTTCCTTGATCTTTTCCCGAAATAAAAACAAATTAAGGTAATGACTTTAACACATCATACACCTGTCAAAGCACTCCAAATAACCAACCACAACATTACGTAAGCGCTAAACTGAGCTATAAATAATCAAACACAACTAAAGAATGGTAAGGAGTTCCTCTCAATTTTTGTGGTGAATCGACCAATGGCCCGTCTGTATTAGCTCCATCCTTCGAATCTTTCCCATAACACTCAAAAGGGGGCTCACAGCTAGCATCCATTGGGGATTTCAACATTTTTTGCAAAACTAAAATATGTATTACAAGGACTATCGAGTAGACTTTGAATCTCTGGTTTGCATCTAATTAAAAAATTGCTTTTGCATATATTCAGATACATCATTTGGGATCCTTTCCCATCATTAGAATTAGCAAAATAGGTTGCTATTATCACCTATGGACAATCTTCTTTTACCTTAGGTCAAGAAAATTGCTCACCCAATCCTGCACACCTCGTTTCCTTACAATAGGATAGAGGGTTTAGTGTACCAATCATTCCATTTGATACGATATGGTCAAATGACGAGGTATATTCTAACTCTAACAGATGGGACCCTTAAACTAATCCATCAAAAACATGTAATGACCCTAGAATAAGTCTTTAGAATTATATGCGCCCATAAATAATGAAACCATTTTGGCATAACATTCACACATTCAAGCATTTCATGTTATGGACCAAGAAGTAATCCCCAAGCACCAACCAATGGTCAAATAAAACATCGATCTATGGTCAAACAAAACCTAAAACACCAACCATTGGTCAAACCTAAACACTAAACCCATGACCAACCTAAACCTTTTATCAAACCTAAACCCATGGTCAGACCTAAAACTCCAACCAATGGTCAAACCTAAACACTAAACCCATGTCCAACCTAAACCTATGGCCAAACCTAAACCCATGGTCCAACCTAAAACTCTTAGTTCAACCTAAACACCAGTCCTTACCCGAGGAGATGTACTCGACTAAAATTTCCTCACTTATTAAAAGCCTTAAACACTGACCTGAGAACCTAAAAGGCCTTAGATCGGACCTAAGCACCCGTAATTTTCAAACTAGGGGTAATGCTTGAATCATGCCCTCAAGTCTTGATTCGTACATTGGTTCCTCATTACCAAAATCCTTAAACATTGACCTGAGCACCTCAAAAATCCTAAAAGCCTCAAACATCGATCTGAGCACCACTAGCTCTCTAGGGGCAATGCTTGAATCATGCCTTAAACCTTGACTCGTAAATTACTTTATAGAAGCCTCAAACATCGATCTGAGCACCACTGTCTTTATTAGTACCTCTCCTAACCACCAAAAGCCTCAAACACAGACTTGAGCACCACCCAAAAGCCTTAGATCGAACCTAAGCACCTAAAATTCCCAAACTGGGGGAAATGCCCAAATCATGCCCTCAAATTTTAATTTGAGCATTGCTTCCTCAAATCTACAAAAGCCATAAAAACCAACCTGAGCACCTCAAATCTACAAAAGCCTCAAACATTGACCTAAGCACCTCTTATTACTAAAAAGCCTTAGACCGGACCTAAGCACTATAATGTTCAAACTGGTGGCAATGCTTGAATTGTGCCCTCAAATCTTGATTCGAGCATTGCTTTCCTCCTTTCCAAAAGCCTTAAACACCGACCCGAACACTTGAAACCTCAAACATCAACTTGAGTTACCAAACCCTAACAATGCATACTTTCAAAACCAGACGAACAGTTGTGTATTGATACCTCCTTTTGTTCACTTCTTCTAAAGAATAACAAAGAAGGCTACTACATTATTGATTTCAAGGATATGATGGAAGAATGTTCTGGGATCAAGAAAATCACTTTCATAATATGTTAACTAAGCAGAATAATTCCTTCCACAACACTATCGGCACTCTTCAAGAAACCATTCTAGGGGAAGTAAGGACTTTGATGAATGCTAGCTAGGAAATGCACCTCTAAACTAGACTAGAGGATCGAAAGATCAACCTGGTCCTAACCCAACAACGACCAGACTGCCTAAGGTCAATTCCCTAGATAAGGACCACCTCCAATGCTACTGATACCCTAAACCAGATAGGGGATGACACTGCCTCTCCTAAGGTAAAGAAGATGATGGAGAAGATGGACTCCTTTGAAAAGTTCCTCAAAAGCATCAAGAAATATAAGGACCTTATCGATGTCGACTCCCTTTCACTCTTTCTAGAGGCAAGGCTGCTAGCCAAATTTAAAAGGTCTGCCATGGACAAGTTTGACGGCACCACATGCCTCAAGACTCACCTGAAGATGTATATGGGTTCCCTCACTCCTCTTAGTGTAAACAATGAGCTACTCACTCAATTGTTCTAATAATCTCTCACCAGTGCTGCTCTTCACTGGTTTGTCACCCTAGACAACGCCAATAAGAGATTTGGGATGAGATCTATAATGTCTTCAACCAGTAGTACCGCTAGAATGTGGAGGTTGACATTATTAAGAGGAATTTGGAGACCACTAAACTAGGGGCCCGAGAGTTTTTCTCCTCATTCCTCACGAGGTGAAGAGGCATGGTTGCTCAAAGGCTTAACCATCCCTTTGAGTAAGAACAAATTAACATCATAGACAAGAACCTGATTGATTCCTATCAGAACCACTTGAGGACCTTTCAATCAAGCTTTAAGAAGCTTAGAAAGCTTCACTCTTTATCCTTTCCTTTCCCTTTTGTGGGGGGTTCTCCTACCTCTTCAAAGTAGAAAAAAGTGCACATTAAAATCAAAATCAACAAAAGAAATGAATGGAGCATGATTTAATGCATTAATCTCATGCCTAAACCTTGAATTCTACTTATTAAATCATAAAACTCGAAAACCACAACTTACCTACTACAATGGCAACTTCAATTCTCTTTGCTTTTAGTCACCAATTCCCACTTCTACTATTTAATTCTTAAGAATTAATTACTATTTTATGGTTTAATTAGGTTGTTTGGAGGTAATTTGAAGGTAGGAAAATGAAGAAAATGGAGGAGGAAGAAGGAGTTGAAAATGGCGTGGAGGATGGAGAAGAGAAGAAAGAGAAAATGTTGCTTAGTTGGTAACTTTAAGGTGGCAAAATCAAACTTTGCTTCCTAATTTTATGCCAAATGAATGGCTATGATCAAGTCCTAAGTAATCTCATCCAATGGCTCTAAATATTCATCAAATAACCCTCTTCCAAATAGTATTTAACTCCACAAATTAATTAAATTAACTTCATAAAAATAATTCTTCAATTATTCCTTAATATACCACACTAAAAATAATATTCACTAAATGCCTTAATTCACCAAAAATATTCATGAAATATTTTCTACTCACCTAAATCATGCAAACATGCTCCAAAAATATTAAATAAAATAATAGATACATGTAGTAATTTTTTCGGACCGATGATATTATTCACAGACCAGTAAATCACTATTAACGACACTAAAAAATAGTCTGTTACATATTGAGAGCAGCAACAAGCAGAGAATATATGAAATTGTGGCTTGCCCCACTGTCTACCATAATAATCACAGACTGATGCTCCAACATACCCTTGAATTTCATAGTCTTTGGTTGGCAAATACCTCCAATAGAAAATAATGGCAAGTCAAGTTGGGAGAAATGTGTATCATCAAATTCCAGTGGCATAGTGCTAATACACCAAGTTTAGTAAGTTGGCCCTCGTCGAAGATCAAGTCATCTTCTCCACCGATCAAGGCTCGAAGGGGTTTATTAGGGCATTCGTCTAAAGGTGAATATGGCAGTTTACAATGAAAACACAAGCCTTTTGCTCTCAAGTGTAATACCCTGAAATTTTTATTTCGAAACATTCCCATTTAAATTTAAATTGTAAATTATTAGCCAATAATATTACGCCACGTAATATTATGGGGATCGAAAATTATTTTGGTTTGCCCAAAAATTTATTGAATAACCATTAATCGAATAAAATCGGACCAATATTTTTTTTAATTGGACCGAATTAATTTAAATTAGACCCGAATCGGATATTTTTGAAAAACACTGTGCGTCACTATTTTTTTTTCCCCGGCAACTTACCTTGGACGGTTTGTTTTTATTTAATAATTATAAAACTTTATAATATTTTATT
>CANUEX010150086.1:0-20593 GCA_948099535.1 Jatropha multifida | reverse complement strand
TTTTTAATTTTGGTTTTAAATTGGGTTTCAACTAGATTCAAGTAATGTAAGATGACGTCAAATACCTGAAATTTGTTTGTCACCATATAAACCCATGTATACCTACTATGATCCTCTACTATAGTAACCATGTACCTAGCTCCTGTTATAGAGGTTACTGAATAGGGCCCCCACACATCCATGTAAATTAACTCAAAGGTGTTGTTTGTGCTATTTGTGGTAGGAAAGAAAGGTTGTCTATGTTGTTTGGATAAAGGACACACAAAACAATCAAATGGCTCCACATTAATATTCTGTAAATGTGTTACATGCTTCAATCTTTGATCTGATATGTGTCCTAGTCTACTGTGCCACAATAGGCTTACATGTTTTTCGTGATTGTGACAGACATTGTTAGCTAAAACACCGACAGTTGGAAAAGATGGGGTGGCATTATTGGTATTTATGAGGAATGAACTAGAATTCAAGTGATATAAGCTTTCATACACCTTCCCAATGGCAATGATAACATCACTCTCCAAATCCTGCAAAATGCAATTGGTTGGTAAAGTCTCAACTGAGATCTTGTTTGTTTTTGCTAATGTATGAACTGAAATTAAATTGCATGTGAAACTAGGTAGAAAGAGCACATTATATAGAATCAGGTTGTTATGCAAATGTATTGTGCTAATGTGAGTGACATATTGGAAAGATCCATCAGGTAGTTTTACTGGTTTTGGCTTACGAAGTTTATGAATTGTGTCAAAAATGTGTGTTATATGTCATATGGTCTGTGGCTCCTGTGTCCACAATCCAGTTTCCTTTATCATTAGCTACCATGCAATTAGAATGATTACTGTTTAAAGTACCTGCAAAACTTGTTGTGTTGGCCTTTGAAACTTCATAATTGAGATTCTTAGAAACTTCTTTCCCTTTCATCATTCTCATGACTTCATTGTGTATCAGCTTTGTTATGTTCTCATTAATGTCACCATATGCATATAAGGAGTTGGTTGAATCTGTAAGTGGTGTTTCTATGCTTGGTGAACACATACTTGCATTGGCTTTACATTTTTCTGCTTCAATTCATGATACCATTTCAAATAGCCATGAAGTTTAAAACAGTTGTCCTTTGAGTGACCCCTAGCCTTGCAATAATCACAGAATCTGTCCTCTTTTTTCTTATTGTAGAACCTCATATCCCTGTTGTTTGATCTTTGCAATATTCCTTGCGGTTTCTGAAAATTCTTAGGAGGTTTGTGTGCATACATCATAGTAGTAGTCTCATTGGATTCAAATGTTGGACTGTATATTTCTCTTTGTTTCTCTACTTTTAGAATCATTGAATATGCACGATTCACACTTGGAAAGGGGTCCATAAGCAAGATCTGATTCTTTTCATTGTCATAGCTTCCATTTAAGCCCATTAGAAATTGAATGAGCTTATCTTCATTGTCCAAATCTACCATAGCCTTTGATGCACCACAATCACAAGTAGGTAGTGATCTTAAGCATGCCAATTCATCCCATAGCTTCTTGAGTTTTGTAAAATACACCATAATAGACTGGTTTCCCTGAGTTAAGCTAGATATTTCTTGTTTAATTTGGTAGAGTAGAGGTCCATTACTCTCACCAAACCTCTGAGATAGTTCCTCCCATAGTTCCTGAGCACTGTTTGTATATAGAAAAGCTTCAACAATATCTTTGGATATGGAATTCAAGATCCAAGATACAACCATACTATCAGCCCTCAACTATTTGTCATAAAATGGTGAATTAGTTGTAGGTTTAGGATGTGAACCATTGATAAACCCTAGTGTATCCTTGGCTGTTAAAGCAATTAACATGGATCTACTCCAAGACAGATAGTTATTTCCAGTGAGAGATACACTAACCAGATTAGAAGTAGGATTGTCTGAGTTCATGAATTTGTAGATATCTAAATCCTCTTGATCTGTTCTCTATGGTATTTCTGTCGCCATTGATGAAAATCTTTATTTTGTAGGTGAAAGAATTTTGCTAAGAATGATTGAATTCAAGGGAAAAGGCAAATCATAATCAAAGTATCAATTTTACAAGCTCTAGTACCATGATCAAGTTTAGAAGAAACTGAGATTAAGCTTCATTAAAAGAAGAAGATTAGAGAATATGTTTATGTATGCATTGATTGTAATCGAATCATCTGTTCTAAACATTGTGTTAGTTATATATTGTATGAAATAAGAAAACTATAGCTAGCTACTCTGTAATCGTCAACCAATTCAGCAAGGTTGTTGGATTGTTTGTTAGAGTGTGTTGGGCTCTAGTGTTGTGATATCCAGAATGAATAAATAACATTGACCCAATAAGCAGGCCCAAGGTCTCATGTATTGTTTCAAAAGTGCACTTGCTAGCTTAGCCTGGATACCACACTGGTTCACATCAACCGCCACCATCTTGAGCAACCAATACATCACCTTTCTGTCGCTCGCCTCAATAAATGCTCTACGAGTCCCATTTGCAATTGCAATATCGGCCAACAAGGTCGCCACCCATAACTCGAATCCCACCCTAATTTCATGGCTGGCAGAAGAAAGCACAAAACTCATCGACTGCCATAGCATTGATGTAGCAACATCTTTTATTTGAAATGATAAAAACTCTCCTAAATGACTCATTCAATTTAGAAATCGCATGCCAATGGCGTCATGCAGTGGCTTAGAGTTATGGCTACGGTTAGATTCTGTTGAATAGCGATCAGATGGAGACAGGACAGCAGCTGAAGTGATGTTTTAGATTGTTTGAGGGTTTAGTAGAATCCTAGAAGGTGAAGAAGAATTGGAGGTCAAAATGGAGATTTCATGTCAATTCCATGTCAACAACTGATTACTTGGCAAATAGTCCAACTCTTTATCATCGGTTAAACTGCCACGTCATTTAAATTGGGCCCCATAATTGTAGAATCAATTTTTCAATTTGCCACATGATCCAAACACACCTAATAATAAAGTTTTACAAATTTCCATTTTTTATTGAGACACTAAAAAAAGGTGAAAGTTCAAACATACCGAAGATATAATTATCCCTATTTTTTTAACTAAAATCAAATTCGATTATTTTTTGAAAATTTTAATTGTTTTTAGTTCTATAACTTGAATAAATAAATTTAATAATAAGTTGTAATTCTCTTGGCTAAACTAATTTGATAAAAAAATTTAAAATTTATTTTAAAAAATTATAATAGAAGAAAGATAGATTGAGAGTTTATTTGAACATAGTTTTTTTTAAGGTTTGAAATCAGAATCACTAATCTTAAATTAAACAATTAATTTCTATTTTGAAAGATAAAGAATCTAATCAAATCATAAATATTCTGTTTAGTTATGCTTTAAAATTAGAAACTTTTTAGGTTTGATGCCAATCTTAACTTGTTCAATTTTAGTTGGGTGTGAGATTGAAATCGAATCTTGGTCATGCTTAGAGATTTAATTACATTATTGGTTTCTAAACTTTTTTATTTTGCTATTTTGGTGTCTAAACAGAAAAAATTTTCAATTAAGTGTGTAACGGTCAATTAAGTGTTTTTCACATATGTGGCATGCCGACATTTGCATTGGCTCAAAATGAGACCCACATCTCCCTACATCAGCAGATGATGTGTAGTGAACAGAAAAATATTTTCTTCTTCTTCTTCTTAACGGAATACATCAAGGTTAATATAGATATATAAAGGAAAAAATAACCATACATGATTTATCTTCTGCATCTCTTTTTTGTCCATTTCGTTTCCTTTTTACCTCTTCTCTCTCTCTCTCTCCTATTGAAATCCATCTTTAAGATTCACCATCACCAAACTAATGAACAAAGTTAGAAAATGGGAAAGAGGAATTTCTGAAATCTAAATCCACTATACATCTGTTATTGAAAATGTTTTGTGGCCAAATCTTTATATATCTATATTTATCTTACAATCTATTTTCATTTAAGAAGGAAAAGAAGGAGAAGAAGAGGAAGAAGAAGAAGAAAATATTTTTTGTTTCATTACACGTCATTTGCTGACGTGGTGAGGAGCAAGTTGCATTTTGAGTCAAATATAAAGTCCGGAATGCCACGTATGCAAAAAATATTTAATTAAAAATTTTTTTGACCATTAAACCCATGATTAAAATATTTTTTCATTCAGATATCAAAATATCAAAAACCGAAAAGTTCAGACTGCAATAATATAATTAACCCCATGCCTAGGAGATCAGAATCCATACTCCTCAATTCGGATCCGTTATGGACCAAGTTTCGGTCCGATTCCGACGAAACCGAATTCCAGCCTTACAGATTACTAATGCGTCAGTCAACAGACAAAACGCACCGTGTAGTTGTTGTAAAGGCCAAAACTATTTTGCGGAACTGGCTTTCTCCACTCCCGAAAAACCCCCGCTAAACCCACGGAGACGAACAGAGAGAGATGTTTCAGAGCAGAGTGGTTTCGTCCATTTTGAAGAGGAACAGAGGAGCCATTAATACTGTAATATCCAATCTCAGAGGAAAAGCGTCACTGTTTAATGATTTGAGGGAACAGCCACGAACATCCTTCTTCAATGTCTTTAGATCTTCACCCGCGGTAAGTTTCTCATTCTCCTCATCTTTTGAATTATATCATATTGTACTCCAATTTTCCTGTAGCTTTTTTTCCTCGATTTCGAAGAACAAATGAGATTAGCTATGAAAGTTTGTGTCACCAGCAGTAGAGGTTGTAGGGATAAATCAATTTTCGTTTAGCTTTGTTTCTAATCGATTTCTGGTTTTATTTGTCATTATCCATATTGCTTCAGTTTTTGGTTCTTGTTTGTGGAATGGGATTTTTCAATTTTATAAAACTTTGATTGTAAAACTTGAGATAGAAGAAGTAATAACCTGTTTTTCAACTGTGATCTTTGCCACCACCCTTTAATAAAAAAATTGGGAATTTTGATGCTTTGGGCTCCTTTTGGGTTTCAGGTTGGGTATATATATTGGATTTTATTCTGGATTTTTTTTTAATAATCTGTTTCAGTTTTCACAGGTATTGAATAAAGTGGTATTTTATAATTTTAATGATGTTATGATCTTTGTCAATATTATTGAGGGGTATGAAGTAATGGTTGTGTTGATAGCAATTTTTTTTGTGGCTTTTGGATTTAATTATCAAGAATATAAGTGAGATCTTGGTGCTTTATTTTTTACCATTCTTTCCAAGTATGAGCTGACAAAAAAAGTCAGAAAAGAAGAAAAGAAAAACGAAACTCTTCCCACTAATTATCAGTTTGAAAATTCTGCCTTTTATTTAATGAAAGACACCCAATTAGACAGACTAGATGTGTGCTTACTATTACATAAAAAAGATTCTGAAAAAAATATGAATAAAAAGTGAAAGCCAACATAATGCAGTTCAATTTCATTATGAGATGTCGAACTCTTAAGTAAACTTTAAATCTCATTACACTCTACATCAAACATGATTCATGTTTTGTATAGGGTCATCGCATCCCATCTATGAGGAATATGTCCACTGCTGCATCTGTTGGCATGGAAGGTAAAGAGGGGCTAAAGCTACTTGTAACGGGAGGACCCCGTGCTCAGAAAATGGTTGGTATTTGGCTTTTTGGTTCTGCTGCTTGGGTTTTTAGTATGGTCGTGGTTGGTGGTGTCACAAGGCTAACTCGATCTGGCCTTTCAATGACTGATTGGAAATTTTCTGGTGGCCTCCCTCCTGTTTCAGATGAGGAATGGTTGAATGAGTTTGAAAAATATAAGCAGTCACCTGAGTATAAGCGGTAAGTGTAAAAAATGCTTACTGGTATTATTGCTAAAATGCTCACTGCAACAGTGCTTGAAAACCGGAAGCACTTATTTATAACCTCATGCTATGTGATTATAAAATGTAGTCTTGTTCTATTCTTGATAATTTGGATAGGTTAGATGCCTTGGTATGATACAATTTTCCCCTCTATATTAAGAATAATTTCTACTGATTGTTCAAATGTAGGAACCTTTAGTTTGTCTACAAAGTTACCATTGCTCTTTGAAAGGCTAAATAACTATTTGCATTTTCTTTTGCCCCTTTGCTGATAGTTAAATAGATTCTCTTACCGTATGTTGTGTCTCAATTATATTTTTTATATTTATTTGGTCAACAAAAATGTTGAAGTCCCTTTGAATCATCTGTAGTTTGTGTATGGCCTTATTGCAGTGTAAATAGAGGGATGAGTATTGAAGATTTCAAATTCATATATTGGATGGAATATGCACATCGTATGTGGGGAAGGGGACTGGGTATCATGTTCGCTCTACCATTTTCATATTTTCTGCGCAAGGGATATATAACCTTAAAACTTGGATTAAGACTCTCTGCTCTTTTTGGCCTTGGTGCTGGGCAGGGTTTTATAGGCTGGTGGATGGTTAAAAGTGGTTTAGAGGTAAAATATCAAAAATCTCCTTCTCTCTCTCTCTTTGCCATTTCTCTTTTTCCATGGGATAACTTAACTTCTGTACATTTCTATTTGATGACCTTATAGAAGAGTATGAAACTCATAAAAATAGTTTATTTCTTTAGGAGCCAGCATCTGAATATGCTCAGCCAAGAGTAAGCCCTTGCCGTCTTGCAGCTCATCTTACTTCAGCATTTGTTATTTACAGTGGCCTATTCTGGACTGCACTTTCTGTTGTAATGCCTGAGCCACCTGCTGAATCGCTAACTTGGGCTCGTGGGGCAACAAAAGTGAAGAGACTTGCTCTTCCTGTAAGCCTCATTGTAGGCATTACTGCTGTCTCAGGGGCATTTGTTGCTGGAAATGATGCTGTATGTAACCGTTTTGTTTCTCATGTTGCTTATGATGTATATCTTCCAGAATGTGGTTAGGAAAAAAAGTTATTATGGTTCTGTTGCGCAATGCAGGGACATGCATATAACACTTTCCCCAAGATGGGTGAAACCTGGATTCCTGATGATATATTTGAACTGAAGCCACTAATTCGAAACTTCTTTGAGAATACATCAACAGTGCAGGTAAAATCTTTAATGCTAAACTAGTAATTGCATGGGTTTCCTGATGATTGCATAAAATTGTTATTTTTTTACTGCCAAGTAAAAATAGAAAAGTTATTATAGAACATGAGTGAGAGGACAAACAGGAAAGCTATTGTATAATATGACAGAAATATTTGTTCTGAATGTCAAGAAGGACAAATAACAAAAAAAAAATTCTGTTCTTGTAAAGTTTTACAGATTTCCCTTCATTCCAAAGGTAGTTTTTTCCACAAGGAATCTGGAATCAAGGCATTCCGTTTCATGTGATGTTCTGATCAATAATGCAACACTTGTGAAGGAATCAGTTAAACACAAGTGTAAATAACTTGGCATTTTGGGTTAAACAATCAATAAACCCTGTGATTATATAACCACTTGAATATAGAAGGAGATGATGGAAATAAAATTTAATTTTTTTTCCCTTGTTGCAAATATTTAGAACATTCTTGTAATGACTAGTCATTAACTAATTTGGAATTTGTCCAATGGTTGTAGCTTAACCACCGTATCCTTGCAACTACAACCTTAATGTCAATTGGTGCATTATGGTGGTTCACAAGAAAGTTGGACATACATCCAGCAGTGCGATATTTGATTGGAAGCACGTTTGGCATGGCTGCTCTTCAGGTGATCCTTGGCCGTAAATTCTCTTTTTAATTGTACATGATGCTTCCTCAGTTCTTGACAAAGCGCAAAGAATTCATGCTTGTTTGATTTTAACTGATTTTCTCTGTTGCAAAATGAAACTGTATTTCACAGGTTACTTTAGGGGTATCAACACTTCTATCGTATGTACCTGTGTCACTTGGCACTGCCCATCAGGCTGGAGCCTTAACATTAATGACTCTTATGATTCTGCTTATCCACACTGTGCGCAAGCCATCTGCATCGGTTCTCAAATCGCTTCCTCAAGTTGTGAAGACAGTCTAGGAGAATTAGGTTAGTTGTATCAAATACAGAAGTCGATTACTAAACTGTTGACGTCACTATAATTGAAAGAGTAATTTTCAACTTAAGGTTCACCATTCCCAGCAAAAGAGGGAACATTGAAAAACATAATTTATGGTGTTATTAATTTAATTTTCCTCGATGAATTCAGAACTCAACATTCTAGCTTCTATGCAATTTCAAACGAGGGAGAGAACAAACATATACATGTTCTCTTACTCCTGGTCTTTGATTTGAAGTTTAGGATGTGGAAAAGCTGGATTGTAATTGCTTTTCATTCAATAAATTGTTAGACTAGAGAAGTCAAATTTCAAAATTAATTAAATGGACAAATTGAGAAACGCAGAATACATAATCTTAACTTTGGCGAAAAAATACTGTGGTACCTGAACTTTAAAATTGACTTCATGGTATCCTAAACGTTACTCTTTGTAATAATTTCATATTTTCTCACACTAGCAACAACAATTTGAGATTTTCAAGTTTTATATGGAAAGTAGTGATTTGAAACAATAATTTTTATATTTTTCAATTGTTTGATTAATCTAATTTTATAAAGTTCAGGTATTTAATAAGTCAATTGAAGTATCTAATAGATGCAATTTGATAAATTGAAATATTCAATGGATGAAATTAAGAGTTAAAGTGCTATAAATTTTTACTTGAAAAATATAGGGATAAATTTATATATTGAGTCAATTAGGAGAAGAAGTGCATTTCTCATTGGTTAAAAGTAAAAACTAAACATTGCTATTTATATACTCTTTTTATCTCAAAACATGAATCATTTTTGAGTATTTTTAAAGAATGATAAATAATATCTTTTCGTGTTGCCCTAATTTATATTAGATACAATAATTATATTCACAAATTAGTCTTGATTTTAAAATAAAAGATAATTTGGTCAAATTATTTTCTTAATTCATGTGCAAAAATTTTGAATGATTTAACTAGAATTGCTTTACTTCCATGAGCTTGTCTAATATATATATATATATATATATAAGCAAAATTCAAAGTGGGAAACATGCCCCATTCCCTCGTTCCATTGGTGAGAATTCAAATATTTTGAAAGAGGATGGCCAATTTATCAATGATATTTATAAAATTAACTCCATGTTTGAAATAAATGAATTTCATAAAATTTTATGGAATTTGTATTTAGTATAAAAGAAAAATGAAGAATTCAATTCTATAGATTTGAATGTGGCTAAATCAAATTCTATAAAAAAAATAAAAATTTTCAAATAAATTCCATAAATTTAAACAACATAAAACTTTTTTAAAAAAACTATTCATTCCATCTTCTAAAATTATTACACGTAAAGATATTTTAAAAAAGTAATGCACATTAACTTTTAATTTTTAATTTATTCCATATATCAAAAATTCATTTATATGTGGTTTGTAAAACTGAATTCAGTATTATCAATTTGAATTGAATGAATAAATTTAAAAACTTGAATAAAATAATTCATATAAATATTAGTTAGGATTTCTTTCTTTTTTTTTCATTTGGTTTAAAAAGCTAAATCCAATTATAGCATTAATTCCATAATTTTACCAATAATGTAAAACAATGATTATATAAAATAACAATTTTATAATCTCATTTTTATTGAAATTTTTAAATCTGTAATAATTTAATATTGGTAATAAAATATTTCAAAAATTTATGAACTACAAATTTTATAAAAAGCAAAAGTAATTAGTCCATTTTATGAAAGAGCTACTTTAAATGAAGTATTACGGCAAATAAATAAACGAAGGTAGTAAAATTTATTTACAATTGAATTTGTATTGTTTGGTATGCTATAATTTACAGTAAAGAATTCAATCGAATTACACAAAATTATGTTTAAAATAAATTCTTAAAAGAAAATTTATTTATTTTTATTTTCTAAAATGCCCTTGATATAATAATCTAATAACAACAATATAAACATCAACTTATATTTATTATATACAATATCATAAAACTTATTATTTTTTTACTAAGAAACAAATAATAAATTTCATATATTAATTAATTAATCAATTATATAAATATAATATATAAAATAATTATAACATTCATCATAATAGTTATCTTTAATTTCATATAAATTTTTTAAAATAAGTAAAAAAATTAAAAAATTACATTTGAAGAAAAAGAGGGTAGTTTTGTCAAAAAAAAAAAAATTGGAGTGTTTAATTTTGTGAAATTCATTTGAAAATTTCACCAATTTTTATGGAATTTGATGTAGTTATATTCAATTCTATAGAATTGAATTCCTAGAATTGAAATCTATATTTTTTTTTCATTCCGAATGTGAAAACATAGATTTCGAAATAAATTTCACAAAATTTCATGGTATTCATTCATTCCAAATGGACTCTTAGTGTTAAAAGGTGTTACAAAGCTGAGCTCATGCTAGCTTGTATTATAGTAATGAAAGAACCTGCCTGGATGCATAGAGATAATTGGCTACACTCAATCTTAGAATTCTACAAATTAAAACTTCGCAACAGTCAACATCAATAATTTTATTGTAGTGAATTACAGTCAAGAAAACATCAAGCAACCAGTGGTATTCAGTTCTTGAATATTTCGACATTTAAACAAAGGGCAAATGGAACATAAAACTGCGCATTGTAAACAAAACACAAACCTCTTATTGAACTGAAGTGGAGTACTTCTCTGTTTTAGAGAATCAAATTCAAAATTTTCTTTGCAGACAGAGAGACTTTGACAAGAAAATGAAAGAAAAGGAGCACGGGTCACAAAACAACTACAGCCTCCAAAGCTCGTTAAGTAATTTAAAATGTTGAAGATGAAGAAGCAATTGTAAGGCATACTCCAATAAACCTAGCTACACAGCTCAAGAACTACTGCTATCGCTATAGTGACAAAAGCATAAACACAGGCCTATGTGAGAAAGGGAGAATATATATATATATATATAAGAGAGAGAGAGCGAGGTTATCATGATGGCGCACCTAGATATGAGGCTAATCGCAATATGTCACTGAATATTCCACCAGCTGTTACTTGAGCCCCAGCACCAGGCCCACGGACTATTAAAGGCTGCTCCTTGTACCTTGTCGTGGTGAAAGCTATAATATTATCAGAACCTGAGAGTTGAGCAAATGGATGATCTTTTCTATATGTTTGCAACTCAACGCGTCCTTCTTGCCTCACCACATCCACCACCCCAACATATCTCAAGACCTTCAGATATATTAATGATAGAAACAGATTCAGAGTAGATAAAGAGAGAGAAAAGGAGAGGTTTCTCTTTTTTCCATAGTAAAGTTGACTTCTGTGCAAAACTTAAAATACTAGTAGCTTTGTAAACCATTTTCAAGCAGTTTCATGCCAGTACAAGAAACACAAGCTATCATCATAAAAATGGTAGAAAAAGAAACGGTAAAACTGTCGTTGTATGGATCCAAGTAGGTGTTTGATAGAGTGAAATATTCTTAATAATAACTTCATTGGAAATAGGATGCCTACGGCACAATGCTTGGAAAAAAAAAATCATTTATTAGGTATAACTTGTACATTTCCAGGAATTCTGTCAAAATCTTATATAAACTAAAAGTACTATTAAATTCACATTAGTTATTCAAAAGACAATTATAATATGGATCCTATCTAAATCTCGCAACTCTTTTACAATCTTGTGCAAAATTTCTGGGAGGGAAGGATGAAAAGAAAGACTGAGGCATGAAGGCAGAGAAGTAGAGAGAAATTAAGTGATTTATATAACTTCTCTAGCTTTTAGATTTCCTTTTCTAATTTCTTCATAAATTATACAATTGATTAATTTCTATGTTTTATTCAAGTTTAACCACCATGTGACATGCATTTCTCTTTGCGGATTTGAATAGTGGTATTTTCACAATGTTTTAGCCATTTCGTAACGGAACTTTGGACCCCTGTTGCATTAGTTTCTATTTCACTAGGGTGATTCACCCATCGCCTAGAAACAGTAAGACAAAACATGAGAAATGACTATTTCTCATGTTATGCTCAAGTATTAACTTACTATCTTGCATATTTTATTATTCTATTTTTAATTTATCTTTTATTGGATTCTTGCTCATTGTTGACTCAAGTTATTTTGCAAATGGATTTAAAAATCCACAGCAGCTGCAGCTGATTCAGAACTTTTCAATCTGTTTCATATTGATTCCACGAGGTTACTTCTGTTTTCTGTTTCTTATTCCGTTATTTAAAAAACCCAGCCATTGTTACAAACATCTTATAATTATTTCTTTATACATGTATTAATAGGGTACTTTGGTTATTTTGATAATTATTATCACAGAAAGGCAACATACCGATTCTGATGTATGGTAATACGACCACATCTGATTACCTCATTCAAATAAGGGAATCACATACTTGGTTATTCAAAGAATGAAATCCATTCCCCTATACCATCCACCATCTACAATTATGGTTCCATTTTCCCTTGATTGTCCATAAATTCCTTCAAGTACAATGCAAACAATGTTTTCATGGATATCTCGATGTGCATTTATGATCACCAAATTACTGATACTTCTACCTAAACGATTTAATTCAAATTCTGACCATCATATTCATCATTGTATGTAAAACGCTAATCATGTTGCCAATCAATATCTGATAATTCAAAAATATTTAAAGACCAGCAGAATCATGTACTTACATTCCCAGCATTCTCTGCCTTTTGTCTTTCCTCGGCTATGTCTTTGTCAAATTGTGGTAACTGCTTCATAAATTCTTCAGCAGATGCACAGGCCTAAAGCAAAAGTCAAAATCATCATATCAAAGAAAAACTAGCATCTTAAACCCAATGTGCGAGCGAGAAATAAAACTCACTCCCAATGGTCCAGGAACAAGACTTCGAACAGGGATATCAGAAAGTTCTAACTTCAAACCAGATTCTCTTGCAAGAATTATCACCTGCATATATAATTGTATTTAGTGACAGAGAATCGAATAACTACAGTTCAGAAGCAATAAGGTTAAGTAAATTCCAAGTCTAGTAAAATCAGTGTGGCAAGGAATAATGATGTAACACACACCGGGTCATTTAATGTAATTTGACAATTGACAATTTTATAATCTTATACATTCGCAACAATATAATAATGCATAAGGGAAGGCAGTTCCATGGATACAATTGGCACAAACTTGTCAAACAACTAACCAATTTGGACAAAAGCTTCAAGGTATAAATTACCTTTCTGGCAACATCTGTTCCAGATAGATCATCCCTTGGATCTGGTTCGGTATAACCTGCTTGCTTTGCTTCTGCCACCACGTCACTAAATGACTGTGGGCCTATGAAGTTGTTGAAAATATAACTCAAAGTTCCGCTGTAACAACACATCATTGAGAGAATGCTAGCATCAAAAGATGCACATACCGAAATTAACTTATGATACTTGAGAAATTGAAAACATATTGATAAAGTATATATAGGGTTCTTGCACCAGTTTTGCTGGCCACTAACTAAGATAACTAAGAAAACAACACTTACCTGAAAATTCCTTCAATTTGCAAGATTTTATCACCAGTTTCTAAGAGACCTCGTAAAGTGCTAATAATTGGAAGACCAGCTCCAACAGTTGCTTCATAAAAGTAATGAGTATATGATTGACGTTGAAGAGCTCTTAGCTTTAAGTACTGGAATTATACAGAAAAATATCACTGAGCATAAGGCACAAAGCAGAGATGCCGATATGACAAAGAAAAACAGACCAGTAATATCAAATTTGCAATCAGCTGCTGACTTTAAGGTCCTTTTTCCCTTCAATTACTCTATGAGTAAATAAAAGGCAAACTAATCAACTGCTTCATACAGTTATTCATGTACATCTACAAAATTAAGAATTAAAGAAGGTAGAAAGCCCATAGCATCCAGTATGTAAATCTCCACAAAGTAGCATGAATACAAATCCATCTGACAGAGATCCTGAATTCGTGGCATTTTTCCTACTGCACCTTTAGAGATAGTGTTTTTTCTTGGTTGATTAAAGTATTCAAGTATTGCTACCTAATAAGCTCACTTGTAATGGAGTTGGGCAAATCATTAATTTTTCTTACTGAGGCTTTAAATAATACATAAAAGGCCAAAATAGCATTTCCACGAGGAGACCTCTGGCTGCAGCTAATTGACCAACATCATAAAATTTCTTGTGGACTCATCGTCAAGTTACAATCAACTTTTGCCGGAAGAGAGTGTTGTTATACCTTCTTATATTCAAATTTGTGATGCAGAAATAGAGTGCCTAACTGAAACAAAGAGTTAAGGGTAATGACATATTCAAAAGTTAATTAGATTCACCTTACAAGTAAGTAAGCCACCAAATCTATTAGCAATATTTCTTTAAGATTGTTTAATTTTTAAAGACAAGGGCTCATCTCCAGCTTGCGGACACTGAGACAAGGTAAGCCTATCAGTTATCTTGTTCCACACAAAATAAGGATTATGGCAATCAATCTTTGGAAGAATATGCATGTATATTTTTTCCTGACTATCCAGCAATCATATTTTTTATTAATTTACTTTAGTACTGGGCAAGCAGTATCAGTTGCCACATCAATTCATTTCCATTTAGTTTAGTCCTTGGTACTTGAATTTCACATCAAATGAATTTTTTCCTCAACTTCGGGGTCGAGTGCTACAAAATCTAAGCTTTAACAATGTCCAACATGTGTTTGGTTCAAACTTAGTTGTTTGACAGGGGTTTTCAAATTGAGTGATAACAGATGTGAAATAGAAAAAGATTCCTAAAGAGGAAAATGTATCGAATTATAGCAAAAATGGATGGGTTAATGCAAGCAGTTAGGCATTGAAATGAAGTATCAATTGTGAAGAGCAACGACAAAAACCAAAATGGGAAGGACGAAACATGTGTCAACAGGTCTAAAAGGGAGTCCAGGGACGAAAAATCTATGCCCTTCGGCAAGATATTTCTAGGTGACTGATCATAGTTTTATGAAAATGAAAAGTCTCTTTGCGAAGGAAACTGATTAAAACAGTAAGTATTCAATAAGATTACCAGTGTAATTCTGTTACCTGATCAAGTGGCCCAGAATTCGCCTTTTTGTTAGGAGTAATCACATGAATTCCCTTCCGTAACCAATCATAATAACAACTTGCAACCTTAGAGTCTGCAGTGCAATCTACCAAAACGGTATTTGGAATAAAATGGTTTCCCCGGACATGTTGCGTGAATTTCTCCAGGTCAGCCACTTCACCATTCTCCATTGCAAGTTCTCTCCATCTTGACAGGTTAATTCCACTACAACCAGAGACAAGGGTTAAGATTCTTATCCACATGCAAGTAACTTTAGTATGCTTGCAGTCAAAAGAACAAAACAATGTTTTTTCTTGTCACAACAAATACATGAATCACCTCCACTCATGATAACCATATCTGAGTAGACAAACGCATGCTTTCAAGTCATCAAAATTTCTGTGAGAACTTTTTTCCCAAATACTGAAAGCCAGAGAAATGTAAAACAATTTGCAAGGAATTTAATGTCATTCAGTAATGTGCTTAGATCCAAAAAGGGTCACCCATATGTTTCACCATTAAGAAGGTTCTAAGCACCTATTTAATTTATATGAGACCAATAGGATTTTCCCTTGTATACTTGGAATAAGAGAAACCCAAAATTACAAGAACAACACCCATAATTAGAACCTTGCTAAGCTGACAACACTATTAAAACTTTGGGTTATTTACAGTGTGAGACGGGTTTTATCTTTTTGGATAAGAAGAGTACTACCCATAATAATTAGATTACTACCCATCATACTAAAGCAGGGGAAAGGCTTGAAAGTATTATTTACAGTGTGAGATGGGTTTTATCTTTTTGGATAAGGAGTTGAACACCAGTTTTTAGGATTAGAAATATGGGTATGCAATGATAACAGTACATTAGCACAAAAAATCCCCACATAGACAACTTATTCTAATTTTAAACATCTAATCCATTTTTCATAGTAGCTCTTCCTCATTTGAATTTCTACAGGTCAAAGAATATTCGCACTGCCTTCATAAGGAAGCTTCCACCATCGGGTCTTCAATTTAGCATGCCCTTGCGAACTCTCTCTATTTGATCTCATGAGTTAAAATCATCTATTTGGAATTATTGTTTAGGTGATTTCCAATGAAGCGGCAAGGGTTCCTTGAATTTCTAGGGGATCTCATGCATAGAATACCTCCTAATATTCTGGACATCAATTTATTGCTTCTTACAATTTTATTTCATTTTATCAAAATTTGATAAAGTTGCAATATAAGCAAATGTATTTATGAGACTTGTGAACCCTTGAAATCCATTGATTAAAGTAGGAAGGTGCTACAATTTACTCTCAACAGAATCTAAGAAGTAACATTAAATAGAAATAATACTATACACAGTGTACTATCATGCAGGCAGCAACTTATGGAAGCATGAAGCTTACACTTCACTCAAAAGCATTCTTCTTGAGCCAATGATTCCCATGACACGCAGATGAATGTTAAATTCTTTCTTCAGGACTGCTGCCTGCAAAGAAATTGCAAAATTTGTTTAGATTGAAATAGAGCTTTTAAATTTATAACTTAAAGCTAGACCCATTTTGTCAAACTTGAAGACAAGCGATTATCAGATAACATTTCAGCCTGTAATCCAATTACAAGAAGCATAGCATGGCTACCTATATCAAATAGCTACAAGTATAGATGGCCAAGAACATTTCTACTCACTAATTGTTATTTATTTATAAAAACTTTTAATCTCTACTATCCGGTGCATTTACAAAACTTACTTTATCATCCTCTGTAAATAAGGTTCTAAGACTTTGAAAAGAAAAGATAAAAAAACCACTTATATCGCAAAGGTTAAGTCATACCTATATAGATGATACCAATGAAATTTCTTAAACCACAATTAGAAGACAGATTCATAATGATTTATGAAGATACTGAATTTGCAAATAATTACCAACCATAAAATAAAAAGTAGCTGATTAAGAGGCTATTTGGCATTGATATTGAAAATGATTTGCTAGAAAAGCACCCTTTATATAGTTGCAAAAAGCAATTAATCTACATTAAAAGAATACTAAAATCAATCACATCTAATCAACACAGTCAAGATCTTGTTTTCTCAACAATACCTAATGCCAAACAAATCCTAGAAATGCTATTCTCGATACCATTTTTGAAGATATTGATCCTACATTTGCTTTCAGTGCAATAACCGCCCAACTACCAGTCATAGTAATCCTTGATATATTTTTAAATTAAAAGCTCTATCAAAAGATTCATCCAAGGGAATCATGAAGTACAAAGAAAGTCCTTTTGTGGCACTAAATCTTCTATTTCTAAAAGTCACACAGTCATACCATTTTTGAAGATATTTTTGTTTTTTAAAACCTTTGAATGTTGTACCTATTAACCACAAATGACAAAATTTCTACTCAAAAAGCAAGTTCCAACAACTTCCTTACCCGCCTCAAATGCAAGAGCAAATGCTTGATGTTTCGGCATCACTTATGTAGAGTTAGATTGAAGACCATCAATATCAGTTCCACAGTAGACTCTCCAAGAGAAGGTGAAAGGAGGAAAAAAAGAAAGCAACCTTGGAGACTAACCATTTATACCATTCAAATTATCATCTATAGAAAGATGTGCCAATCTAGTATCTTCTCATTGACTACTTCGATATTGACCCTACAATATAAGACTTTTGTCTCAAACTGATTCCTAAATATGTTCCATTCAACTTTATTCCACATACGTCTGTCGAAATCTTGTACAAGACATCAAAAAACTGAAAAATATATTTACCTTCCAAAGATCATAAAAATTCCTTGGGGTACATTACTCCAAATCAATCATCTTGATTTTGTTAAAAATTCAACTATAAACAAAATTCACCAAAATATCCTCATCCATTGTCAACACAGACAGATCATGCTACAAGTCACTTAGAGAAGAGTAACCACCACAACCATCATGCAAAAATCAAAAGGAGAAAACTATCTAGGTTTCCAAGACATTTCCTCATCCCTATCTCATAAGCTCCCTCCCCCCCATTGCCCTCATGCATAAAGTGATCCAGACCATATACAGGCCTAGTGACCAGGTTCTTAAATGATTGCTCTGTAGCATACATACACACAAAACAATTTCTCTAAAGAGCACTTTGTTAAAGGAACTACATTGAATTTGTAACTTGCCCAAACAATAGGTGGGAATAATCCAAACCCGCAAGAAGTAATACTTTCTCTTGTTTCTTCAAATGAACCTTATTTGAATATCTCAAGGCTCCAAGCAAACATGATTCTTTTCTTTTACCATGCATTTTCAGTTTCCTCCTCATTAATCCTACTTAGCACACTGTATTTAGGGCACTTTTCAAAAGATTCATCAGAACACTAAAAAAAATGCCAGTTGGCTACTTGGCTTCAATTGGGGAAGAAAAACTATATGGTACATATAATAAATTAATAACGACATAAAATGACATCACATTTTACCAAAATTCCACATTATAACTTTGTTGAAACAGACTACTATGGACATATGCATAGAGCTTAGTTGGCAGCAGATGAATGAACTAATAAAAGATACAAGAACTAACAATGCACCTGGTCCCTTAGTTGTTCAAGCAACGTGGCACCGATCAAACCAGGTCCAATGATCCCCATTGCTATTGTGGTTTTTGAGAGAAAAAATCTTGAGTGGACAGCTTTTAAAGCTCTTATACAATCTTCACGCTTGACTACCACAGTAATATTATGCTCAGAGCAACCTTGGGCTATGGCACGGACATTAATATTAGCCTGCATTGCCATAATATTCCAAACTCCAATCACAGCTATAGCAAGGAGCAAACTAAATAAATAAAATGCAGAGTAGAAGGATAAATGAAAATTGAACCATTAACAAAAACTACCTTAGCTAGGGCATTGAATAAAGTAGCACTAACTCCAGGAGTACTAGCCATTTTTTGGCCAACTGCTGCTAAAATGCTACAATTTGGAATAATGGCAACCTAAGAAGAACAAAGCAAAGATAGTAAGACAGCTATAGATGGATCATTTGGGAATAATTCTTTTGACAAATTAACAGAACAAAATAACATTCCAGTCCATTCAGCAAAAAATGGATCATATATTGTGCTCATACAAGTAAAGATAGGAAGACCCAATTTAACATGCAGATTCTAAAACAAAGAATAAGCCAAGAAATTAGACCATAAGGATGAATGAGAAACTTAAACACATAAGCAGTTCATGTTTGAAACTGTGATGGTTAAAAGTAAAGTAAAGACCACAAGTTCCAAGAGGAGAAAGGCTGAAGCTAAAATTTTTAAGGGGGGTTAAAAACCTTTTTTCCTTTTGTGGTTCTACTCGGAGTGTGTGTGTGTGTTCGGCGGGTTGGGATGCACAAACATTTAAAGCCATAATAAGTCTAAAAAGGAGACAATAAAATAATAAGGATCTTGTATAACTTGTCAATAAACAAATCCAGCACTACAATTAAATCTGAAATAGCACCTGTGAAAGACGTCCAGCATCCAGAGCTTCACGAAATCTAGACTGCAAGGTCTCTGCAACAGCTTTTACTTCCTTTTCAGGCACCGCAAAGCATACAGAATGCTCGCTACTAGCCTTCATTAAACTAAATCAAACTAAATGTCTGTGTTAACTAAGAAAACTGTTAAAACTGAAACTGAAGGATAGAAGTACCTGGGATATCATAATGACATTAGCTCCCACATCTTTCACAGCACCAAAAATGGCACTAGCTGTACCAGGAATACCAGCCATTCCAGTTCTGCAAAAACAAAAACATAACGAAACTGGAGAAAAACAAAATTCACAGCACAACATATAAACTGCAAATGCACGAAGGAATAATACCATGGAATAGCTCACCCCTCAACATTCACAAGGGCCACATTATCTATTGTAGCAAAGCCTTTGACAGAGTCCAGTTTCTGGCCATCTTCATTCTCATTCATAGAAGGCTGACAAATCATCGTTCCAGGTGAAGAAAGGTTGAAAATATTCCTTATCATGATTGGAATATCATATCGCATAACAGGAATAATAGTGCGGGGATGTAAAACATTTGCTCCAAAATATGACTGCACAATCACATGATTTAATCTTAGAAACAATGCACCTAGAAATCAGGAACAACTTTGACAGGCGTGAGATGTGATCAAGTTTACCATTTCCCAGGCCTCTTGATAAGATAATTTCCTCAGTATCACAGCCTCACTAACTGCACGAAAAATTAAAAAGGGAAGAGAAAGAAAGATAAGAAAGGAAGAAAATGACAGAGGAAGAGAAAATGATTAGAATCCATCAAGCCTCAACAATCATGTAATTCTGTTAGAGTAAAAACGGTTGAGAGAATATGGGATGATTATTTTATTGGTAAAGAAAGAAAAGGAGATTACAAGCAGATGGATTTCCAGGATTAATCCCGATACAGCTCCTAGAGCTCAGTAAACAAAGTGAATCTGATGCCCTTCCCCCTCTTATTGATCTGCTTTTATAATCTCTTAGAGAGCAATTATTGCCTAATTATTATAAATCAATTACATAATCATCTCCTGATTTAAAGGAATTA